>JACEIK010001167.1:14073-40710 GCA_018107945.1 Datura stramonium
CTATTGGTCCATCAATGCCCCTATTCAGTTTTTTAGGCTCATATTTGCCCCTAAAACTAACAGACCAAACATCAGTTAAAAATCCAATGATGTGACACTCCCCTATTGATTCTTATATAATCCATATATGAATTAAAATACCCACCCATTCAACCCACCTATACTGACCCAATTCGGATTTGCAAACAGAGGACATATACAAATTTTGCCTCGAGCTCGTCATTGTGTTCTTTGCATTATAAGGGATTTCATTTTTCTCTTCTTCTGTCGATTTCAATTGATTTAATGCTGGTTTTTGTATCTCTGCTCCTCCAAATACAAAAACTTTTCTTTCCAAAGAGTAAAAATCAATGTTTTTTTTAATTTGCCTTCACACAGTTCTTTTCATATTTCCTCTGAGCTTGAAAATGTAGTTGCAGTCACAATAAGGTACTTGCAATTAAAAATCTCATTGGATGTTGTCCATAAGGAAAGAAATAATTTGAAGAATATGATAATTTAAAGAAAACAGTGGCCGAAACAAAATCAAAAAATTCAAAGCTACTTTTTTTGACAAACGGGGTTCACCTTAGAGAACAAAGATCCATGGAAGAGGAAAAAAATGAAAACTCATATAATGCAAAAAAACACAATGATGAGCTCGTGGCAGAAATAGGTATACGTCCTCTGTTTGCAAATCCATATCGGGTCAGTATAGGTGGGTTGAATGGGTGGGTATTTAATTCATATATGGATTATATATGAACCAATAAGGGAGTGTCACGTCATTTGATTTTTAACTAATGTTTGATCTGTTAGTTTTAGGGGCAAATATGTTACACCCCGTAAGTTTCTAATGTTTAGGCGGCCTATTCATACGTTGGTTAAGAGTTAGAATGTAATACGTACGAGAAAGGGCCTGGGAAAAGGTCAGACGAGCACGGAGTCGGGACCGCGCGGGAGGAGGCCGGGCCAGCTGCCCAAAGAGGCAGCGTGGCACGGACCATGCCCTCCGCGATGGGCTCCGTGGCACTCCCGTAAGTTGGCGCGACAGGGTCCGTGCCACAGACCCCTATCCACCGCCTCAAGTATATAAGTCCCTCCCCTTTGATTCAATGTTATTTCTTTACATTTCATACGGCCAGCAAGGAAAAGAACGAAGATAAATCAATAAATTTTCTCTATTTACGTTATGAAACGCTTCCTGAATTCAAATTAACTTCGGGTATCGAAGTATAAGGCTGCAGGGAGCATTACTATAGAGTTATTTTCACGAGAATCGCCCGGCGAATCGTAACTCCGCCGAGCTAAAATTATTGGAATTGCTCCAAACTAGTGTCAATACAATCACAAGCTTAAAGTAAGCACTTCTGCCTTCTGGACTTTCGAGAAATTACGAGTTCTCAACTGTGTTCCGTCAAGTTGAAATATAGTTAATATTTATATAAAGTTATCGTTTCCTCCGAATTTAGTACTGAAATTAGCCTCATTCTTCCAATAGTATGATTGCAGTTGAGAAGAGCAGTTGAATACAAGTTGAAACTCACCAGTTAATCAGTAATCGGCAAACGAGGTATGTTAAGGCAGTTTCCTTCGGCAAGTTAGTTTCTTTAGCATGATAGCTCAGTTTGAATCCCAGTAAGAACACCAGAAGCATGTTTATTATGATTAGTTGATGTTATTAGCTGAAATCCATATTCCATGTTAGTTTGGGATGAATTATGCCTGTATAGCCTTTATGACCGACCCCAGGGTTATTAGCTGTGTCGACACCCGCCAGGGGCGAGATGACGTCGCTCTACAGACTGGTATGTCGTCCGCCAGGGATGAAGATGGGGTCTCAGGTCCTCATATACCGTGGTTGGCTCTATACACCCCCATCGAGCCTGGTGCTCGGGGTGCAGATATCAGGAGTCCAATGGACTCAGATACAGCTATAGTCAGGGGCCGAGCGGGCTCAGTTGCAGACCCACGGGGCTGGTAGGACAGCTATGGCTATTAGTTGACCCAGTGCGACCTTGATAGGGGTATATAGACTGAAGTGTATTCACCATGACTTATGGTGGCCCCAGGTGGGTTATTCTGTGCTGGTTGTACCTTCCGGTTTATGGGGGCCAGGTAAGGTTTTTGTTTGCTTTAGTTATTAATAAAATAGATAGTAAGAAGTTATATTACTCAGGTATGATCTCTACCCCTTCATTTCAGTTATTCTCAGTTCTATCTCTTTATTTCAGTCATTTACAGTTATCGCCTTACATATTCAGTACATATTGTACTAACGCCCTTTCATGGGTAGGTCGGGGCCCTGTCCCGACCATCATGTTACTCCTAGAGGCTTGCAGATTGTTTCTATTTTCCCTGTGGTTAGTTGTTGTTGGCCATATGGGGCCTATACGTGCTTAAGTTTGCGTGTTGGCCATGTGGGGCCTATATGTGTTTTAGTTTACGTGTTGGCTATGTGGGACCTTGTTTAGCTGACAAATTAGCGGCCTTGTCGGTCATAGTTTAGCTTAGCACTGGTTTTACTTTACAGTCATAACTAGACATCATGGTGGTCTTGTTGGCCCGCATAGGATTCTCTATTATTGTCGTTTTGGTTAGCTGTTTTCCTTTACAGGTGGCTATAAGGCCTTGTTGGCCGGGGACTGTGTTTACGGCCGAGATATAGCATGTTGTTTTCTTGATTTAAGAGTTAGTGTTAGCCCTGCACCAAAAGTACTTAGGCTCAGTCAGCTTCAGATCCTAGTAGGGCACCAGGTGCTAGTCATGCCTTCCAAGGTGGGGCGTGACAAAATATGAGCCTAAAAAATTAAATGGGGACATTAATGGACCAGTAGGTTCATTGAGAATAACAATAAACCAAATTAGATAGATTAAAGACATTTTTAGCCTTTTCCGTTTAATCAAATTACTTTCACATAAATGGGAAAGAAGGGGTATATGTCTTAAAAGGTGGTGCCATCCTCTTGAGTCTTGAAATCTTGTAAATCCTACTGAATTTAAAATCGCGAACTTATCCAAGAATACAATTTACATTTTCGGTTCATCCTGAATTCTGCAGCCTTGCTAGGAAAAACTGAATAGGAAGGGCGCGCCGATGTTCTTGAAATTGAACTAAATGGCGGCATCTTCACTTTGTCCTTCAGCGCAGTAAACCCTAAATTCGGCTAATCCCAACGCCCAAGCAAACAAATTCATCCAATTGCTAAAACGAGCAGTTTATCTCAAGCTTTCTTACAAGTAAAGTTAAGAGGTCACTTCTTCTATTCTAAATCATTTGTTGTCAAAATGGTCGACGAGGAGAATAAGGTGCCCGCCGCCGCCAGTAGAGCATCCAATAAACGGTCCTTTGATTCCTTAGCCGTATCCAATGAAAATGATCCACTGCAAGATCCAGACAGACCATTCCCCGTGACCAAGAAACGGGTCGTGTTGGGTGAGCTTAATAACTTGGGGAACGTTGTCGAGTCGACTCAAAACTCGAATTTCACCGAAACCCACAAGTCCAAACGCAAAATCAAGTTGAGAAAAACTACAACCGAAAATGTTGTAAAAGAAACTATCAAGCCCGAGACTAATGCTAATTTTAGTCCAAACGACGATCTGCAGAAATGCGCTTATGCTCCTCTCATTTATCAGCATCTTCACTCCTTGGAGGTACAGTAAGTTTGGGAACTTCCTAATTTTATGTGGTCAGTATTTGAAGTTCTTTTATTGTTGAAAACAAAAGCTTTTTTATTTGGTTTAGTAACTTGCTACACAATGAAAAAGGAACAGAACAGGTCTAAATGGTGCAAAATGGATATCAAGTATTTTTATAGCCGACCAAAACTAGTTAGGAACTGAGGCATGGTGGTTGTTGTTATTATTTAAATTAAAAGGAAATGTGTTACTCCTAAATTTTTTGTTTGCCTTTTAACTTTTGTGCGTACATACACTTGCATTAATTGGTTAGATTGCGGCATGAGAGTTTTCTATTTTTGATGCTTTGAATTTTTGCTCTTTTTTTCGGTAAATCATACATTATTTCTATTTAGAGAGTAGTATCTGGTACTCAACTTGCTTTTCGGGTTAATTTGGATTCCCTTTTTTCAGATTTAGGGGTATACTTTGTATCCTGACTTCTAAAATATTTGATGAAGTCTGTAATTTCGTTAGACTCCTTGATCACAAAGGCCTCACTTCTGTTCCTTGTATAGTGCTGTTCTTACTTCAAGATTTACTATGTTTTATTACAATCTTGGTTTTGTAAGATTCTGTCCTCTGAGATTCAGCTGAAACTTTGATGTAATTATTATTCTGTTTACCAAATGTCCATCATAGTTCATCCTAATTGTAATTTATGTGCATGTGTTTTGTAGAAAGATGTGAGTACCAACTTTTTGTTTTTTATTGTTGAGGGAGTGGCAAGTGAGAGACAGGGATTGAACTTGTTTTCTCGTTATGATAGTTCCCTGGTTTCCATCTGACAGAGGTGGATTCAAAATTTAAAGGCAATCATACATTTACATATTCTTAAAGAGACGGTGGATACACGTGCATCCACTGGTTATATGCTTGATTCATCTTTGCAACTAGGTGAAAAACCCAATGGCAAATGAGTCAAATGATACTACCAGATCTGTAGTTATACGTGGACATGAATTTGTTGAAGTTTTTGTAAACTATCAAGAATAGTTAGTAATAGGCAAACAGCCAAAAATTGAAGGCTGTCTCACCATTGTTTCAGTTTCTTAGTTCTGTAAGACAAGACTTACCTTATAAGTCCCAGCAGCTTATTGCTGATCTTTGCACATGTTGTTTATACCAAAGACGTCAACGTTTTGGAGTGTAAGATTTCTTTGAATGCATCAATCTGATGCTAAATATGGTATGTAGGTTGAGGAAAGGAGGAGGCCTTTGTCTAACTACATGGAGAAGGTTCAGAATAGCGTGACTCCTACTATGCGTATGATTTTAGTTGATTGGTTAGTGGAGGTTGCAGAAGAGTACAAACTTGTTTCAGACACCCTTTATCTCGCAGTGACATACATCGACAGATTTTTGTCTTCTCATGTTTTAGCCATGAATAGGCTTCAGCTTCTCGGTGTATCTTGCATGCTTATTGCATCGTATGGCTCTTAAAACTCTCAGTTTGTTAATAAAAACTGTTTGTTACATCAGATATATTCATTTATAGTGCTTAATGTTTCAGAAAGTATGAAGAGATCAGTCCGCCTCATGTTGAAGATTTTTGTTACATTACAGACAATACATACACCAGAGAAGAGGTTGGTGTGCATCTCTTTCAATCATTTTGTTGACTCATATGCAAACTCTTATAATGAATAAATTGGATTTGAACTTCAGGTAGTGAATATGGAGAGAGATTTGCTCAATTTTCTGAATTTTGAGATCAGTAATCCCACAACAAAAACATTTCTCAGGTTTGGATGCACACAAATATTTCTAGAAGTAGTTGATCACAATTTGCATCATCAAGCCCATATGTCTAATCCTAGTTGTTGCATTCTGTATTCATGCATTTATCTCTTGTTAACATAGAGTTTTATGGATACTTTACTAAATGGCTATACAATGATGAAAATTCCCTTTGGTTAATTTGCAGAATCTTTACCAAGGCTGCCCAAGATAATTTTTCTGTAAGTTTTGCTTATGGGTCTCTGGTGAATGTGTTTTTCCTATGTCATTATTTCCCAATGATAAATTATTTTCTTTCCTACAGTTTCTAACTTTGCAATTTGAATTCTTGGGCTGTTACCTCGCGGAGCTGAGTTTATTAGATTATAGTTGTGTGCGGTTCTTGCCATCAATGACTGCTGCTTCAGCTATCTTTCTATCAAGGTTTACAGTCTTGCCTGAAGTCCACCCATGGGTAATATTGGTTTTCTTTTTTCATATTTCATGTATTGGAGTATCTCACATGTGACTTTTACGCTATCACTTTGTTTGGTGATGGGATCAGCACTAAGAACTAGAAGGGAAAGCAGTGGGCTCTCTGTAACCTAATCATGATATAAGGAGCTTATTGAACTTCAAGTGTGCAACTTCACTTTAGCTGTTTATGTTTTAGACTTTCACTTTCTAATGTAAACATAAATTAAAACTGCGTTTTTGCTAAAAGATAGATTCTCTTTTACTCCTTACATGTTATAAGGTATCCATAAAGTTGAACCCATGAATACTCAATTAATGTTTTGTAGATTGGGACGCTAGATATGATATTGTCCCAGAGATCTTTGTATCCAGTCACTGAATCTGATTTTTAAATCATGAGATCCTATATAGAACTGCATATCTCTACTTGAATGACTACTAGACATTTAGTAAAACTCTACTGTATGTAAAATCGGGGCCAAATAGAATATATATCTCAGTGTCTCTCGTTTGAGGTTGTAGCATATGCAGTACATAGAAAATTTCCAAAACTAGAAGTGTTGAACAAATATGGTAATGAATATGCGGCTTATCTTATGATATATCGTTGTTTATACCTATTTACAATGAAACTATGTCTGGGTTTGTAATGCAAAAGTTACGTGGTAAAAGCATATCACAAATAACAAAAACATATAAATTGCCAGAAGTGGTAAGATGGTGTTTGAGTTTAGGTCCATATGTGATCCTCCAATAATCCTATTTTGATACAAGCTCCAATTGCTTCTACCGAAAAACCTGGATACTAGGAACATATAGTTATTAGGATCCTATGGCAACTTTAGCGAATCACTGCTTACCACTATGTACTGAATCGAAGGCATATTAGACAAAAACTAGAATGTTGAGTGGTGTTCTGGAATGTCCTTTGGTGCATTTAAGTGTTAAACAATATGTCATACATTTAACACAATCACCTAGGGTTAAATAAGGTAGTAGGGTAGCCTCAGTATGGTCAGTGGCATGGAGATGGGAGAGAAGTTGGCAATGGGGGCTTGAGAGAGTAGTGAGGATGTGGACAGTGTGTGGGATAAGACTGCTAGCACGGAAGCGGCTAAAGAGATGTTGGGAGTCTCGAGGAGCCTTTTGGTGGGCACCAAGGGGACTATGAGTAGAAGTCCAAGGTAAGGTAGAGACAAAGAAAGTGGCGTATACGAAGTTGGTGGAAAGTAAAGATGAGGAGGAAAAAAGGACGAATAGGGGAGAAAGTATAAGAAGGTGAGGAAGGAGGCAAAGTTAGCGGTTACGGCGGCAAAGATAATAACTTTTGAATGCTTGTATGTAGAGTTAGAGGACAAAGGCGGGGATAAGAAGTTGTACAGGTTACCCAAGGTGAGATAAAGGAGGGCTTGTGACCTAGACCAAGTGAAGTGCATCAAGGATGAGGATGGTAAAGTGCTGGTGGAGGAGGCACTCATTTGACGGAGATGACGGTCATACTTGCATTAACTCTTGAAAGAAGAGGGGGACAATGTCATCAATCTGGATGATTTGGAGCACTAAGAGAGGCATCTCAATTGTGGGGATTGTAGGCGTAATGGGGTTGAGGAGGTTTAGGGTGTTGTTCGCAAGATGAGTAGAGGTAGAGTGACCGGGTCAGATGAGATTTCTGTGGAATTTTGGAAGAGTGCAAGCAGGGCAAGTTTGGAGTGGCTGACTAAGTTATAATGTCGTTTTCAAGACGACAAGGATGATCGAAGCATGGAGGTGAAGTACGATGATTCTGTTGTATAAGAACAAAGGTGACATTCAAAATTGCAACAATTATAAGGGTATCAAGCTCCTAAGCCACATTATGAAGGTTTGGGAAAGGGTGGTGGAGCTAAGGGTGAGAAGGGGCATGGCTATTTTCGAGAACAAATTCGGATGCATGTCGGATCGCTCGACTACAGAAGTCATTCATCTCGTAAGGAGATTGGTGAAGTAGTATAGGGAGAGGAAGGACTTAAACATGGTGTTCATCGACCTAGAAAAGGCTTACGACAAAGTACTAAGAGAGGTTCTATGGAGATGTTTGGAGGTTAAAGGTGTAGTGGTGTCGTACACTAGAGCGATCAAGGACATGTACGAGGGAGTCAAGACTCGGGTAAGGAAAATTGGAGGAGACTCGGAGCACTTTTTAGTTTTAATGACACACTGCATCAGGGATCAGCCTTGACCCCGTGTTTATTTGCCTTGGTGCTGGATGCATTGACACGACAAATTTAGGTTGAGGTATCGTGGTGTATGTTATTTGCTGATGACATAGTTTTGATTGATGAGACTTGTGACAAAGTAATGCTAAGTGGAGGTTTGGAGACATAACTTGCAATTTAAAGGGTTCAAGTTGAGTCAGACCAAGACAAAATACGTGGAGGATAAGTTCAGTATGGTGATGCACGAGGCTGACGCAGAAGTGAGACTTGATACATAGACTATTCAAAAGAGAGGGAGTTTCAAGTATCTTGAATTCAAGAAAATGGGGAGATTGACGAGGATGTCACTTACCGTATTAGTGTAGAATGGATGAAATTGAGATTCGCTTCTAGGGTCCTATGTGATAGGAAGGTGCCACCAATCAAGTTCCATAGAGGGGTGGTTAGATCAACTATGTTGTATGGGGCGGAGTGTTGGCTGGTCAAGAACTCTTATGTTCAGTAGATGAAAGTTGCGGAGATAAGGACGTTGTGATGGATGTGTGGGCATATCAGGAGAGATATGATTAAGAATAAGGATATTCGGGATAAGATGAGAGTAGCTTCGATTGAGGATAAGATGCAGAAAGCATGTTTGAGATGGTTCAAACATGTGAAGAGGAGATGGTCGGATGCCCCAGTGTGGAGGTGCGAGAAATTGGCGATGGATGGTTTCAGGAGAGGTAGAGGTAGGCTGAAGAAGCAGTGGGGTGAGGTGATTAGACAGGAAATGACGCAGTTTCAGCTTATCGAGGATATGGCCCTAGATAGAAGGTTGTAAAGTACACGAAGCAGGGTAATAGGTTAGCAGGGAATAGAGCATTGCTTAGCTAATTTACCCATACTAATAGTCGTAATATTATTCTATTTAGTGTCTTGCCTTTAGATTTTTTATTATCTGTTGTTTCTTGTGTTAACTTTGCTTTTGTTAATGCTTAACATGTATTGTTTCATCCGCAATTTTTTTTCTAGATTACTTTGATTTGTTTATCCTTGATTTGAGGGTTTATCGAAAACAACCTCTCTATCACTGAGGTAGGGGTTAGGGTTTCGGCACATTCTACCCTTCCCAAACTCTATTTTGTTAGACTACATGAGGTGTGTTGTTATTGTTGTTCACCAGTATTGCTTCGACAAAATCTAGTTATTCTTAAAATATGGATTCTCTTGGTTTGGCTTTGTATGATAATTGAAGTAAGAGCTAGAAGTAGTTTCGTTTTGTGCTTACTGTTTTACTAAGGGGAGCATATGTTACCAGACAATAGCTTTTATTATCTACAAAGAGAATAGATGAAAACCTGTATTTAGAAGAGTCAATGTGGTTTTCATTTTCTCTTTGTAGAGTTCAATATATTAAAGAAGTTTCTAAAAACAAATGTAGGCATTCAATGGAAAACGTATGGAGTATTTAATCTATGTAGCTTTCTGATGTGTTAGATTCTCTAGAAGAAAAATTATTGGGGCCTCCAAATTTGATATAATCAATGTGTTTTTTTACTTATTTATTTGTGAATATGGTATGAATTATTAAAGATATAGCTTCTAAGTTCTACTTTTTTAGAAAATTTATTCAGCCATTTATGTCAGATGCTGAAATTGTCAGCACTGATCTGTACAGAATCCAACAGACTGGATTGTTCTTTTGGTTTTGCAGAATTTGGCACTACAACAATGTACAGGTTATAAACCATCTGAACTGAAGGATTGCGTTCTCGTAATCCATGAGTTGCAATCTGGTAGAAGGGAAGCAACTGGGCGGGCAGTAAGAGAAAAATATATGAACCACAAGGTACTTAGTTGACTTTTTATATGAAATTACTTTCTAGTACTGGCAGAATTCTTTTTAAGCCTAATTGTATCTTTCTGGGGCTTCCACCCCTGAGCTGTACTCGGTTTGTGCTAAAGGCAATAGTTGGTAATTTTATCTGCCTTCCAAGTATTCCACCTATGACCTTTCACCCGGAAAAAATATTTGGATGCAGTACAAGTGTGTGGCTGCATTGCATCCTCCAGATATTCCTGCTTGTTTTTTTGACGATGCTTGAACGAGATGCTCAAGCCAATTTCCAGCTGCCCCAAAGATAGTTCCCCAAGCAATATACTGTACTAGATTTTGCTCGGAAGAACGCCAGGTGTTCATTTGAATTTTACCATTGCTGCCAACAGATTCAACTTCTGATTGTTTTCCATGGCGAGGGACTTCTGGATTGCTTAGCTCCCGAAAAGATACAATGATGTGAAAAATCATTCTTCTGGAATGGCTTGGGATAAGGATGTATAGATTACGTTAGAGCAGGATGGTTTATACTCTGATATGGAAATGGAAAATTTTGTAAATCTTGTTTGTGAAAGTAAATGTGGATGCTGTTCATGGCTTGCTAGTTTCTTTTTTCTGCAGGTTGGCCCTTTGCCAGTTCATTAACCAATCTACATATATTTATTTAATGAGTTTATTTTGGGCTTCTTAATTTATAAATGGATCCAAGAATATTACGTGTTGAAATTGTTATTTAGGGGCCGTTTGGTTATCGGTTGAGTTATGCCTGTTTGGTCAAGTTTCTAGAAGGTCAAATTGTATTTATTTTTAAAAAAATGCTTATTTAAAATTTCTTTCAAAAGTACTTTTTTGAAAAAAACACTTTTAAAAATAAGTTGTTTTGAGAAACTTGGCGAAAAAGCTAATATATGAATTAGTTATGACGGAATCTATATATTATGTTATGCGGTGTATTCACAATTGGTGAAAAAAATTCAATATCAAATCAAATCATACCAACAAAAAAACTGACATTTGGTTTGGTTTTAAATTTTAAAAATCGATAATATTTTATTTTGGTTTGGTTTTGAAATTTAAAAGCCGACTAAATTGATTTGACTTTGATTTTAATCAAAATCAACCCAAACCGAACCATGAACAACCTAATTTTATGCAGGGATTAGGGATAAAGATCGTTTCCATTCACTCAAGTTTGATTTAAAAATCAGAACAATAGACATTCTCCCTTCTTTATCCTAATTGACTATTTAAAATATTTATTTTACTCTTCTTATTTTCAATCCTCCATTTATGTAATGCTTTTTTATATTATATATAATATTTATTTTTTAACCTAGAAATTTTTAGTTTCCTATTTAATTCACTAACATTATAAATAGTATAATACATTTATGAATTTGTCACAAAATTTAATAGTTACTTAATATTTTTTAATTATTATTATTAAAATATTATATGCATTAAGGGTCCCTTTGGTTATGGAGTTGGGATTGCGGTCATTAGTAATACATGAATTAGTTATACATGAATTAGTTATGAGAGAATTTTGTAATATTTTATGCAGGTATTAGTAATTCATGTATTAGTTATGAATGTAGTTATGCAAGTATTAGTTATCTAGATATTATTTATGTAGGATTTATAGTTATTGAAATTACAATATTATGAATTATTAATTATTAAATATTTAATTTATAAAATTAAAATATATTATTTATAAATAAATAAGTAAACAAATAGTTTAAAATTCTTACTTTTTCACAATAATATAACTTTTTTATTTTAAGAAAAGAGGGCTTACACCCCTTTAAAAAATTTAGTCAATAATTTTTTTAAGTGTAAAATTGTGTTCTCACATATCGAATTAAAAATTAAAGTACATTGATAGGGGTAAATGTGTAATTTTATTATTTAGTCCATGTATAACTAATACCCACATAACTTATTTCACCTTCTACCCCGCATAAAATTATACATAGATTTCCACATAAGTTATGTAAATAGTAGTTATGTAGAATTACTAAAACACTACCAAGCAACTTTCATAAAATTATCCTTGAATAGCTTTTATCCTGTTTGAAAATCAAACATGGTATAAAATTAATACATGAATAACCAAGTTATTCATGTATTAATTATATCTTATCGATAACCAAACAACCCTAAGGGGTTATTTGGTTATAAAGTTGATTATCTTTGGGTATTAGATAGATTAGTTATGAGAGAACTATGTATTATTTTATGCAGGGATTGATTGTAAGTTTTAGTTATGCAAGTATTAGTTATGTAGCGCTATTATTTATGTAGGATTTAGTTATTGAAATTATAATACATGAATTATTAATTATTGAATAATTAATTTATAAATAAATTAAAATATATTATTTATAAATAAATAGAGAGTAAACAAACAATATATTTGCAAAGGTTAGATTTCACCATCTATCTACTCAACTAGTACTATTTGATGAAAATCCAACTTTGAAAACCCTCTACTCGAACAACCCCCCTCCCCTCCTTTTTTCACAAATATGCTATATATTTATTATTATTTTTAATTAAAGAGTGCTTACAACCCTTTAAAAAAATTTAGTCAATAATATTTTAGTTTAAAAATTGTGTACTCACATGTCAATTATAAAAGATTTTAAAAATAAATTGATAGGGGTAAATGTGTAATTTTATTATTTTAATTCATGAGCATAATTAACTCCACATAGCTTATTTCACTTTCTACATAAAATTATACATAGATTTCTTCGTAAGTTATGTAGAATTACTAAACTAAATACCGCATAAATTAATACATGAATAACTTTTATACAACATTTGAAACCTATCAACCAAACATTATATAAAATTAATACATGAATAGATTTTATCCTATTTGGAAATCAAACATGGTATAAAATTATGCGAATAAACAAGTTATTCATATACTAACTTGGACCTTATCCGGTAGCAAAAGCGACCCCTAAATGTGTATATATGTGTGTGCATATATGATTATGTTTCTCTTTTTCTTATCCTCTATTGTCTATAAATAAATAAAATTTGATTATTAATAGAATATTTCGTAAATTATAATTTAAAAAATTAATTTACATAATAAAAAATAATCATTTCTTTATTTTATTACTTTTTTTGTATTTCATACATTGAGATATATTTTATAAAAAGTATTATTACCTTTTATTTTCGCATGTGTAAATAAATATTAGAATTTTGATTATTATTAATAAAATTATTTTTTTATTCTACTAATTTACTTCATTATAGAACGTCCTTAACTTATATACTCAATTGAAGTATTTTATTTTATTTTGTTCCAAAAATTAATATTTTTTAATAAACAAAGAATTTTTTATTATTTAAAACTTAAAATTATGATTTTAAAGAAGTAAAAGAAAAGACAAAGTTGATAATGTAGTGTGAGATACTTTAAGTCAATTAAGATAAAGAATGGAAGCATCTATTATTTAAAAAAGCGGGGTGAGAATTTGATTTTTAAAAAGAAAAGATTGGGAGGGGTTAAAGCGAGTTTCACCCATACTCCCACTTCAATTTTGTCTATTATTCAAAGTTGAGTGAGAGTTTGATTTTAAATCAAAGTCTAGAGGTGAAAATAAATTTACCATAAAAAATATTAACTTTTGGAACAAAATAAAATTTAAAAAAACAAATTTTTTATTTTTTTTATTTTTTTTAGTTTTTTTAAAACTAAAATTCGTTTTTTTTAAAAAAAATAATTTTCATTAATAATAATCAAATTCTAATATTTATAAATTGAAAATAAGGTAATAATAATATATTTAAATATATCTCAATTACATTAATGTAAAAAAAATTAATAAAATAAATACAAATTTAAAGATTGTTATTTATATTTAAAACCTTTAAATATATTCTGAAATATTCTATTAATAACAATCGGATTTTATTTTTGTATATAGACAATAGAGGGTAAGAAAAAGGAGAAACATCACATACAACATATGCATGCACATACATATATATATATATACATTTATTATATAATATTTTAATAATAATAAAAAAAATACTCGTAGCATTAGATTATGTGACAAATTGTAGAAGTATTGTTCTACTTATAATGTTAGTGAATTTAAATAGAGAAACTACAAATATCTAGGTTAAAAATAAATATTATATATAATATAAAAAGAGTATTACATAAAGGGTGGATTTAAAATAACAAGGGAAAAAATATATATTTTAAAAGTCAATTAGAATAAGGGAGAGAATATTTGTTGGCGAGAGAGGATTTATTTATTATTCAAAGTTGAGGGTGAAAATGATGCTTTCCTTTCTTTGTAGAAAATCAATGCAATAAATAGAAGTTGTTGGAGAAACTATTATTCTATTGCAATAACAGAAGTTGACTTTGAATTTGGACGAAATTTGAGTGATGAAATTATATCCACCATGGATGAAGAATGAGGATTTTAAGGTTTAATTTTTTAATGGGTTGGCGGATGGGTTAAAAGAATTTAAATGCGTTAGTAGAATTTATTGAAAAAAGTATCACATAGGTGCCACAAGAAAAATTAAGGTGGGACATGAAAGATTTAATGCAGTAGAGATAAATATGAATTTTCTGAGTACAAGAATTTAACATGATAGAGATAAATATGACTTTTTTAAAAATACAAAAACAACCTCTTTTAAATTAGATAAAAATGACAAATATATTATTGAATTATATGTATGCTCATTTCGGTTAATCAATAATTAAGCATAACCAACTATCAAGCATAACTTTATTTTTTTATAGTATTAAACTCGAATTTATAAAATTAAAATTACAAATTTTAAATTTAATAATATATTAATAAAGAGATATTTTCAAAATATTTATAACACCATTAATAAAGACTTTCGCTTTTATTATAATTTGATTATAGTTTCAACTTTTAATGAAACAAAAGTAAACATTGCTTAATACAATAGGGTAATTTTATTGTTAGAAAAGAAGATAAATTGGTCATTATATTTTATAATATTTTTATTTTAATTTTAATAGGGATAAAATATATCTAAATTTTAACTTTAAAGACTTTCCACTTATATAATATGATGATTACAAACGCTACATAATTTGTAAACGAACCAAACGATCCCTAACAAAATAACCAAAGGAAAATAAGAACCAAAAGGACAAAACAAGCACACCATAAATATCTTGGGAGGAAAATGGACCATTTTGTTGCTACTGGCTAATTTCCCTACTAATAAAAGCATTTTGTACTTGACCAACTTTAGACCAAGTACAAATGACATTATGATCTTTTACAAACAATATTACTGGTCAATTTGCTTTGACCATGGAATTATCTTCTTGGAGCTTTATGTTACTCTTCTCCTCTGTCATTATAGTCTCTTTCTTGTCTTTGTAATTATTGTTTTGTGGTGGTTTAGTTTTTATGGGTGGCCTTAGTGCTAAGCCTCCTTGTTGTGTATGCATCTCCTGCACAAATTAAGCTTACAAAAAACCAATGATTCAAGAACCGATATTATCAATTTAGAAATATATCATGAATTATGGTGACTCAACAAATTTACTCCTCTACTATATGAAATATCTTTCATTATACTTGATAATATTCATACCCTTATTGTTAACGTTAAAGAATTGCCTCCGCTAAAATTATGGAGCTCCAACATGAATTTTATGTGTTAATTTTACTTTAAGAAAAAGAGTGCTGCTTTAGAGTGTGACTTAGTGATCGATAAATTAGGTTGAAAACCGCAAGGTTTGGTGGTAGCGAGTGTTTTGTTGAATTAGTTGAGGTCTTGTGAGACATTAAGATCATGAGTTATCCATAAAGCCCTAAATTTACTTATATGGTTTTGACTTATGATGTGGTGTCCTCCGCTATACTTCGAGTCGGAGGTGCGGTAGGGTTAACGATAAATATGAAAAGGTTTTCTAACAACACGAGTATGAATGACCCCAAAAGTATAATGAAGGTGAATTAAGATATTTCATACAATAGACAGATGATATAATCTTGCATGTTTGAATGCATTTTTGGAAGAAAAAGACTAGGATAGCCAGTTGTTAACTCACATGGCTATTATTGTCTTGAGTATACATGGCTTGAAGGTGGGAAATATTAGCATGGTTTTGGGCACTAAGCTACATGAAAAGGCCATTACCAAGTCTCTAAGGGTACTTGGAAAATTAATGAGAGGAAGAAGTAACCAGCTATTGTTATAGTGAGTACCGTGAGGCAAGAAGTGATATATAAAGACAAATGTTTCACACTGTTGTTAATGTATAGGGCAATCATTGACCCAAACAAAAAACCACCTAATTGTAACATGATCCAAGGGAAGCTGTTCAATAAGGAAAGATCAAAGAACTATAAAGAAAAACTTTATTTTTAGTGAAAGAGACATTAGTGTTTAGTGGCTTTCGTTTTCGAAAGATTCTAAATTTTGCGGAGTGACCGTGTACAAATTTAATTTCTTACAACATTAAAATATTTTTCTTACTTTATTTGAGTATCTGTTATTATATATATATATATATATATATTCTAATTTTTTTAATTTTTTTAATTTTTTTAATTTTTTTAATTTTTTTAATTTTTTTAATTTTTTTAATTTTTTTAATTTTTTTAATTTTTTTATAAAAAATTAGAATTTTCTTTTTTATGTCTTCTTTATGATTTCAAGCATATATATCAAATTCTTGAGACAAATTTTATTATTCTAACTTTATATTATATGCTTTTCATTAAATTTTGCATATTTGATATTCATACTTTGTAAGTTATAAATATAACCATCTTTACTTAAAAGAAATTATTAAAAAATAATTATAAAATAATAATTAATGACTTCACATCAAAAGAAACTAGAAAGTTGACTTTAAATAAAATATGTCTTTTAATATTTTTTTTTAAAATATAATTAAAATCTCTTTTTAATATTTGACTTCAGGCCCCTCAACCTGAATATGGGCATTGAAAAATAGAACAATAACATGTTATAAATAGTCGATATTGAGTAAATCAAACTAATGGTATTACTTCTTTTGTGATGTTATTTGGATATGTTCAAACTTAAATTCTTTTCGGCCACTTTCGCTTTGTTTATTTTTATATGTACTGGTGGACACGCGTGT
Source organism: Datura stramonium (assembly GCA_018107945.1). Classification (NCBI taxonomy): domain Eukaryota; kingdom Viridiplantae; phylum Streptophyta; class Magnoliopsida; order Solanales; family Solanaceae; genus Datura; species Datura stramonium. The sequence goes on from JACEIK010001167.1 coordinate 31,094, forward strand.
TCACAATTTTCTTTATCTATTGGTTGCCTTTCTCTTTTCCCTAATAATTTTGGTCCCATGCAGCTTTTTTTCCGCAAGTATGGCTGGCTTGTAGGAAGATAAAACATTCATGACATCTTTATTTTTAATTATTACTATTAAATATTTAATAATATTATAAATTAATAAAATAAAATAAAATAAAGCTATTGTAGAAAGAGAAGTCTTTTGTTTCTCTTGAGAGATGAATTATAATGAACGTAGCGTCTTTATTTATAAGAAAGCCTTTTGGCTGAGTTAGTAATCACAACTTTCCTTTAAGGAAATAGATAAAGATCGTTTTCACCCCTCAATTTTGCTTTAAAAATTAAACTTCCCCTTTACTTTGAAAAATAGACATTCTCCCCCCTTTACTCTAATTGACTTTTTAAAAATATAAAAACAGAAAAAAGAATATTAAGTTATAAAATTTCAAATATTAAAAAATTTAAAAATTCAATATTTTATTTTTTAACCTTAATATTTGTAGTTTCTTATTTTACACTAACATTATAAGTAGAATAATACTTCTATAAATTTGTCACAAAATGTAATGCTACTTAGTATTTTTATTATTGTTATTAGAATATTATATGTATTAAATGTGTATATATGTATGTGCATGTATGTGCATGTATGTGTATATTTTGTTTTCTCCTTTTTCTTATCCTCTATTGTCTATATATAAATAAAAAAAAGAAAAATTAATTGTATATATTTCATAAATTACAATTTAAAATTAATTTATATTATAAATAAATAATCTTTAAATTTATCTTTATTTTATTTTTATTTTTGTATTTTATGCATTGAGATATATTTATGAATTATTATTACCTTTCATTTTCACTTATATATGTATAAATATTAAAGTTTTGATTATAATAAAGATTATATTTTTGATAAGCTAATTTACTTATTATAGAGACGCACTTTATTAGGTAGTATTTTTTTAATTTTTATTTTGTCCCAAAGTTAATATTTTTTTATGGATAAATATCGTTTTCACCCCTTGACTTTGCCACAAATCAAACTCCCCCTTTCCCCTCAATTTTGAACAATGGACATTCTCCCTCTTTATCCTAATTGACTTTTTAAAATTATCTGTTTTACCCTTATTATTTTTTATCCTCTATTTATGTAATACTTTTTATATTATATAATATTTATTTTTAACCTAGATAATTATAGTGTGTATTTAGAAATTCACTAACTTTATAAGTAGAACAACCTATGAATTTGCCATAAATACGATGCTACTTAGTATTTTGTTATTATTGCTACTAAAATATATATGCATTAAATGTGTGTATATATATATGTATGTGTGTGTGTATATTTATGTTTTGATTAATTTTACATACGATTATAATAATGAACAATTAAAAATACTAAAACGCAATATTTTATAATATAATTAATTTTATATTATAATTTAAAATTAATTTAAAAAATTAAAAAAGGAAATAATGATGTGATTATTTAAAAGTTGAAATTTTTTATTTATTTTATATTTCATGCATTGAGATAATTAACAAAATTATTATTACTTTTTATTTTCGCTTGTATAAATAAATATTAAAATCTTGATTATTATCAATAAAATTATTTTTATTTTGTATAATTGCTTCATTATAGAACGTTCTTAACTTCTATACTCAAATTGCTCTTTTCTCATTTTACTTTATCCAAGAATTTAATTTTTTTATTAAAGAATTATTTCAAAGATTAAAAAAATTATGATTTTAAAGTAAAAAGAAAAAACAAAGTTGATAATTAAAGTAAAACAAATATTTTAAAAGTCAATTAAGATAAAGGGGGGGAGAATGACTATTGTTCAAAGTTGAGGGGGGAGTTTGAGTTTTAAAGCAAAGTTGAGTGGTGAAAACGATTTTGACCTTGAAAAAATAGACATTTACCATAATAAGAAAATATATTTATAACACTTCCCCTTGAATGTCTATTTGATAGATAATGTGTCTCGTTAAATATTACTAGTAAAAAAATAGTGAAAAAGATTCTAGTGAAAGAAAAAAAGTACACATATCTTGTAATACGCATTGGTAGTTGCCTCATTAAAAGCCTTACAAGGAAAACTTAATGGGAAAAAAAATTGTAAGGTAAAAAGAGTACAACACGCATTAACTAACCCTGATGAGAATATCAATCCAAAACTTGAATCTTCACATCCCAATCTTGTGCACCATCTTTTCAAAAGTCGCAGTTGATAGAGACTTGGTGAATAAATCGGTCATAATATCACTCTGATGCATCTATTGAACGTTGATATCACCATTTTTCTCGATATCAAGTGTGAAGAAAAGCTTATCATTCTATCTACTTTTATGCATTCTCCCTTCAAATTGTGTTATACATGTTGCATTATCTTTGTATGATATCGTGGGTATCTTTTCATATTTTAAATCATATTTTCCTTGAATGAGATGTATCATTGACCTCAACCACACATTCTCTCGGTTTGCTTCATGAATATTTATTAGCTCAGCATGATTGATGAAGTAGCCACAATAGACTATTCTGTAGATTGCCAAGATATGGCAGTACACTACATATAAATATGTAGTCTATTTAAGATTGAGTTTTATGTGGTTTAGATAAATATCCTGCATCGGCTTAACCAACAAGATTGGGACTGTAATTGTTAGAATAAAATAAGCTCATCGCAGTAGTCCCTTTTAGAAACTGCAATATGTGTTTGATTCCATTTCAATATCTCTTGGTAGGAGCCGAACTATATCTTGCTAACAATTTAACTGAAAATGCTATGTCAGACCTTTTAGTATTAGCAAGATACATTAGTGCATCAATTTCACCGAGATTCGGTACTTCAGGACCAAAAATTTCCTTATTCTTTTCTTGAGGTCAGAACGGATCCTTTGTCATGACCCGAGCATGGACCCCGAACCACGACACGGGACCTAGAACCACGAATAGCTCCAAGCTAACTCATGGTACATACATAGCATGATTAAGATCAAATAATTAAACGGAAGTAAAGCATAAATCATAACATGAGTGAAGTCTAGAATCTCATTAGCATGAATGACTACAAGCCAACATCATTGAACATCTATACATAACTATCTGAAAAGCCTCTAGTCATAGATGAGCTGATGGGACAATATTCCCAACTTACTCTACCAAAATTTGCAAACTAAAAGACATAAAAGAAAGAACATGTAATAAAATTGATGTCCTCGGATAATGAGGACTCACCTGAGTAGGGGCTGAACTAGATGGAAGCGGGATCGAATCTAACGTCAGGGCTGAGATTGATTACCTGAACCTATATCATGAGATGATATAACATAAAAGTATGTGGTCATTACTTTAAATGTACTGTGTATGTAAGGTAAGTAAAATATGAGAGTAAGAACAACATGCTAAAATCATGATCATGAGATAGTCATAAGCACGAAATATTCATCATAAGCTGAAACATAATGACCCAATATTTTGAAAAGTAAATCATATGGCTTAATATGTTTGAAATCATAAGTAAAACTCATAAACTAATCAATGGATCAATCATATTGTAAAACATGAAATCATAAATCCTGAATATGAGTATCTTAAAACATGAGGAATAGTGGGAGACCCATCATAACCAATACCATCATATATGAGCACATGATGCCCAACTATCTCATTCAAGTTGGTAGACCCGTCTTAAGCCTTGTCAGGCAAAGAATGATAAAGGTGTGATATCACTCGTGAGCCCCGTCAGGATAGGGGTAACACTCTCTGGCGAGGCCTCAAACATGAATATATATCTATGATGGCACGTAGTTCTGAGACCTGGTTGTGCTGAATCCTAACCTACTCGGTGCTAGATATGACTTCCAAAACATGCATATTGCTCATAGTCATAATCATGAAACATACTTGACTTTACATGGCTAGTTGAAAATCATGAAAATCATAGTCATACTTGTCATACATGAACTAGTCATGAAAACAATGCCGCTGATTCATCCATGATACATAAGCTTAAGATTCATGAAATCATACATATTTGAGTAAAATCATCATAACTTGAAAATCATAGGTTCATGAGAGATACTTGTAGAAAACATGCATTCATAATCATAAAAACGTTGATTGAATCATAAGAGAATCGAATTCATAAATTATAAAAGATTTCATCATAATTGTGTCTAATTCTAGAAATTCATAAAATATGATTGGAGACTTGAATCCGTAAAATTGACTTGAAATTAGGCAAGAGGGTGGAAGAAATCCCCCATTCATGACCCTGCATACCTGGGCTTAAAGAGTATTTAACTTAATTTGAGGACCCAAGAAAAATCGAGAAGAAGATGATGAAGAACCCTAGTCTTGTTTGAGAGAGATCCAACCTACAGTATTTTGAAGAGAGTGAGGGCCTAGGCTTGGGTTAACCCTTTAATCAGCCCTTTAGGAAGCCTAAAACAACGTCACTTACGAGTTAAAAATATAAAATTTTACCAAAGTATCCTTGAACTGTCGAACTTAAATTGAAATTGGTCGAATCAACGACCAACAGGATGGGTCGTGGTTTCAACCAACAGGCCATTGTACCCTTCATTGGTTCCCACTCCTGCTCCAAATCATCCTTTGATCCTGCTTCAACGACTACAACAATGTCCAGTACAATCAAATAATGGGTTATACAATCGACTCGTCGGTTTTGGGTAAATTTTGACAGGTCTCCGGACTCCTCACCACGAACCAACTAATGAGTCGTTGGTCCCTTGTATAGCTCGTTCTGAGGGTCGTTGAATGGCCTAGTTCCATTTTTCCTGCTGGTTTTTACTGAAAGTCTTAGGTCTGATCTTAGAAAATTTTTATGGTACTACATTATCTTCCCCTTGGGAACATTCATCCATGAATGAAGGCTAATTAAGCTGAAAAGATAGGAAAAAAGCTGTAATCCCAAAACTGAATAGATATAGCTGAAAACTGACGGAGTGACTGACTCCGAATTGAGATATATGACTGAAATGAATTCATGAAATATACATGCATGCTAAGACATGAAAGAAACTGAGAGGCATGAACCAGACATGAAATTGAATAGAGTACTAAGGAGGAAATTGGTACCTCATATTGGAATTGAGCCGGAAGGAAAAAGGTGCGGGTATCTAGCCATCATATCTGTTTCGACTTCCCATGTATCTCCTTCAACTAGTTGATTTCTCCACAAAACCTTTACTGAAGCTACCTCCTTGTTCTTCAACTTGCGAACTAGATGATCAAGCATCTCAATCGGAACCTCCTCATAGGTAAGACTATCCTTCATACCAATGCTCTCTACCAGAACAACTACAGATGGATCTCCAATCACTTTCTCAGTAAAGATACATGAAAAACGAGATGTACTAAAGCTAACTCCGATGGTAACTCTAACTCATGAGCTACTTTGCCGACTCGCCTTAGAATTTTATAAGAACAAACATATCAGAGACTAAGCTTCTCTTTCTTACCGAACCTCGTAACTCCCTTCATAGGAGATACCTTCAGAAACGCCCAATCATCAATCTCAAACTCAAGCTCTCTCCTCCTAACATCCGGATATGATTTGTGACGACTCTTAACTATTTTCAGCCTTTCTCTAATAAGCTGAACTTTCTACATGGTCTCATGAACTGAATTTGGCCCTATCAACGTAGCTTGACCTACCCCGAACCATCCAATAGGTGATCTACATCTCCTCCCATAAAGATCCTCAAATGGAACCATCTGAATGCTAGAATGGTAGTGATTATTATAGGCAAACTCGATGGGAGGCAAATGATCATCTCAACTACCTTTGAAATCGATCACACAAGTTCTCAACATATCCTTAAGAGTCTAAATGGCCTGCTCAGCCTGACTATCTGTCTGTGGGTGAAAAGCTATGCTAAGCTTCACCTGACTACCAAGGCCTTTTTGAAACAATCTCTAAAACTGAGAGGTGAACTGAGTACCCTTATTTGAGATGATATATAATGGAACTCCGTGCAATCAAACTACTCCCAAATGTAAATTCTAGCTTAATCCTTAGCTGAGTCTGTAGTCTTGACCGATAAGAAATATGATGACTTGGTCATCCGGTCTATAATCACCCATGTTGTTGGTGTATACGAGGCAACCTTGTAATGAAGTCCATGTTGATCTCTTCTCACTTCCAAGGAGGAATACTGATATTCAAAGCATACCTCCTAGTCTTTGATACTCAACCTTCACTTGTTGGCAATTCGGGCACTTAGTCACAAATGCTGCAATATCCTTTTTCACGCCATTCCATTTTCCATAAATCACGATACATATTGGTGGCACATGGGTGGATAGAATATTGAGAGCTATGAGCCTTTCTCAATATCCGTTCTCTCAAGTCATCCATATCCATAACACATAATCGATCCTGATATCAGAGTACACCGTCTCCCTCTTGGGAGAAAACCTCCATTTTCTGATCCCGAACAACTTTCTTCAACTTATTCAACAAGATAGGATCGTCATCTTGCCTTGCCTTAACCTCTGTCACTAATGAAGATTCTAACCCATTCTCAACAATAACACTACCATCTACTGAATCGGTAAGGTGAACCCTAAACGAGCAAGCCTATGAACATCTTTCACTAATTCTTCCCTCCCATCTTCAACATGGGACACACTCTCCATAAATAACCTACTAAGAGCATCTGCCACTACATTGGCCTTGTTGGATGGTAAAGGACACTCTTGTCATAATTCCTAAGAAGTTCAAGCCATCTCCTTTGCCGTAAATTCATATTCTTCTGAGTAAACACACACTGAAGACTCTTGTGATCCGTGAACACATCTTCATGCACCCCATACAAATAGTGCATCCAGATCTTCAAGGCAAACACCACTACTGCTAACTCTAGGTCATGCATCGAGTAATTCTTCTCATGAATCTTAAGCTGTCTAGAAACATAAGCAATGACCTTACCATGCTACATCAATATACATCTAAGGCCAATCCTTGAAGCATCACAATACACAACAAAGTCATCCATGCCCTCCAAAAGGGTCAAAATTGGAGCTGAAGAGATTCGAACTTTTAACTCTTGAAAACTCTTCTCACACTCGTCGGATCACTGAAATTTGACCTTATTCTAGGTCAACTTAGTCAAAGGTGCTGCAATAGGTGAGAATCCCTCTAAAAACCTCCTATAGTAGCCAGCTAAATCCAAAAGCTCCTAATGTTAGTAGGGCTAATAGGTCTAGGCCAGTTCTTCACCGCCTCAATCTTCTAAGAATCTGCTTGAATACCCTCTCTAGACACCACATGACCTAAAAATGTAACTGAATTCATCCAAAACTCACACATGCTAAACTTGGCAAACAACTGATGGTCCTTAAGAGTCTACAACACAATCCTCAAATAAGTAGCATGCTCCTCCTCATTCCGAGATTATATGAGGATATCATCTATGAAGACAATGATGAACATATCCAAATACTTCTTGAATATCCCGTTCATCAAATCCATGAAATATGCAGGAGCATTGTTAGTCCAAACGACATAACTATAAACTCATAGTGACCATACCGAGTCCTAAAGGCAGTCTTTGGGATTTCACTTTCCCTAATTCTGAGCTGATGATAGCTGGATCTGAGGTCTATTTTTGAATAGCCCTTGGCATCCTGAAGTTGATCAAACAAGTCCTTAATCATGGGGAAGGGATACTTATTCTTGATTGTGACTCAAATGATGATAATCAATGTACATTTTGAGAGAGCTATCTTTCTTACGAACAAAGAGGACTGGAGCACCCACCAGGGACTTACTAGACCTAATGAAACCCTTATCTAGGAGATCCTTCAACTCCTTTAACTCAGCATGATCCATTATTTAAGGAGGAATAAATATGGGATGTGTATCGATAATTTGTTGTAAGACTCAGATGGTTCTCCCCTTAATGACTTTAAAGCCTTTTCTTTTGCCCGCCAAGCTAACATGTACGATACATCTATACAGAGGTCCAATTTCACATCATCCCTAATATCTTTTGGCGTGTATTTCCTCTTATGATTTGTCATTTTAGGCTTTACTATTCCACCAACCAAATTACTAGTTGCTTGTCGCTGTGAGTAACCCTGTCCTTTAAGATACATATATGTTCATCATTGAATTGCCTAGTTCTGAACATACCTAACGTGTTAATACCCGAAGCCTTCATAAACCACTTGCAACTATTGTCTATACATACAAGAGTATAACTGCATTGAAATTTAAAAAGAATAATTTATTATTATATAAATTATCAGAATACAAGTGATATTATTTATAATTGAATACAAATATATTTATAGCAAATAGATATTTTCAAATCAATGTATGAAAGAAAATTTATTTATTTTTCTGAAAATAACAATACATATAATCATACAAAAATATTAATTTTTCCACTAATAAATACACTAAAACACAAATACAAATACCTTCTAGTATTGGTTTTCTTTGTTCTATATTGAAATCTTTTCACAAGTGCATAGTATCTCATCACAAATTTTAAAGTTGTCCTGTCCTTGTATACTTGATCAACAACAATATTTTTTGATACAAGTCAAAAATAATATATTTTTCATCCGTGATACAAGGTGCACCAAATTCTGCAATCACCACCGCTAATGTATAATTTATATCTATTCCGGTGTCAGATTCTAACTCATTTTCGATAACTATATCGAAAGCATTAACACATAATGGATACATCCGAAAATCATTAGATTCCCACCTGTTACACCCCGTAAATTATCAACATGTAGATGACCTATTCGCATGTTGGTTAAGAGTTTTAGAATGTCATACATGCTAGGAAAAGGCCCGGGGAAATACCGGATAAGCGACACGTCGAACCATCGCAAAAGGGGGCTGGCAGACCTCCTCCGCGATGGACAGCGTGTCACGGAGGCTCACCTCCGCGATGGCCAACGTGCCACGGAGGCGAGGTGCATCCTCAAGTATAAAAGAACCAACTTCGGTTTTTAACTTCATTTAACACATTTTTAATTCCAGAACACGACCAGAACAGGGGAGAACAAGGATTCAACATAAAAGTTCATCCGATTATGCAGTAAACGCGGTCCAAACTCGAATTAATCCTAGATATCGGAGTATAAAGTTGTTCAAGGAGCATTCCTACGGGTTTAGTTTCACAAAATTCGGCCGGCGAATCGTCGTGCTACTGAGCTAAGGTAAGTGGAATTACTCCAAATTAGTGTCAATATACTCCTAGCCCTAAAGTGAGTATTTCTCCCTTCTGGACTTCTGAGAAATAACGAGTTTTCGGCCGTTTTCCGATAAGTCAAAGTTTTGGCTATATATATATATTAAAAAGTGTTATCTTCTTTCAGAATATTAGTGTATTTAGTCCTAATTGATATATATATATATATATGGATGCAGTTGGGAGAAATAGCGGAAATACTGACCGAGCTATGTCAGTTATTTGGAAAATCAGAAGCGAAGGTATGTAAAGCCATTTTCTTCGGCAAGTTAGTAGTTCCGGTATAGTAAAATAGTTCAAGTGCCAGTAGAATGTTTCAGAAGTCGCATATTATGTTTAGTATGAATTTAAGTAGGA
>JACEIK010001167.1:51135-70410 GCA_018107945.1 Datura stramonium
CTCCAGCGATGATAATGCAGATCATAAATCCCAAGAAAACAGCATTATTCCTTCCCATCATTTTGACAATGGAGAGGAGGAGATTGAAGGGAAATGGAAGAAGAAATCTGCTTGCTGCTTGGAAATGGAGAGGTTTGGGGAGGGAATATATAAGGGATTTTCTAAAATCAGTATTCAGTAGTAGTATTTTTGAAGGTTGGAAAAGAAAGAGTAGAAAGGTGGCGAATCCTATTTCTACGATTAATATGTAGTAACAGTATGAGCTGTGACTACCGAATTTTTATTATGTTGTCTTAGGTTGGTATTAAGAGATATCTACTATCTAGGATAAGCCTTGTAGTATTGCTCTTTACTTTACCCATCCTCTTGTTGGGGATGTCCTTTTCTTTCTTTTTTTCTTTCTGTGTTGTTGGCATGTTGCTACTGGTGTTCAAGAAAAATAGTTTTTTTTTTCCAACTGAAAATCTAATCAAAACGATCTAACAACTCTACCATGTATTTAGTTTAATTTGGGTTGATTTAATATTGATCGTTATTTAGGATGCGCAGTATTATTTAATATGATTAACTGAAGAAGATTCAATTTTGTTTATTTAAATGTTTGATCCTAATGTGTATGATCATGATTCTTCATTTATTTTCACACGCCATGTCTATTGAGCTCCCTATCCTACATCTTAATTTTCTGATTTAAAATAATTCAAAAAGAACCCGACAAAATCAAACACACACACACAAAACAAAAAGCAGTAATTTCTCTAGTTATTTCCTCTTTGACGAAGAACAAATCAGAAACGCCCCTACTTATTGCAAAACAAAGTCGGATTTCAGTCTCTCACAATATTTAGACCTAAACTTTATAATGTAATAAAATGGTAAGAGTTAAACCGTTGAAGGTTTAAACAAGCTAATATGAACTTTGGTGACAATGTTAAGGTATCTAGAGGCGAATTTTAGATTTAAGCTCTATCAGTCTAGGTTTTAAGGTTTCAACTTTGAACCTTTAGTATTTTTAAAAATCATAGATTTATATCTAACAATTATTATTATTTTAATAAATTTATGTTATTGGGGGAAGACCCTTATTCATATGAATCTGGTGAGGTAACGCTACGTCCGGCTCCTTTTGTATGGACATGGTAACGCGGCATCCCTTACGAGTTCAAATGGTGCAAGAGAAACGGACGAAAAGAATCGATTGGTTTTTTGTTTTTTTTTGTTTTCCTCAACTGAAATAGTTGCATGGAAGGGGCTGTTTAGATGTGCATGAATGATGGAGGAGGGACTGCTCAACAAATGGGTGGCCCAATGGTGGTTGCTATTGATTCGAAAGAAAGGAACATCATTCGACGTAACGTAATTGTAAAGCTATTTTGCTTGCAAAGTAATTTGCTTTAATTTCCACTCTCCATTCCACAGAGAAACAGCCACAAGTAGAAGAAGCTCATTATGATAGTAATCCTCAGCAACAGACAAGTTTATTAAGTGCGAGATCGTCACATTACCTTTTTTAAAGCCTAAATAATGAGGTTTGCATTATCATTATACCTAAATAGTTCTGTTTGTTATCATAATTAGGTTGATCAGCTTCTCGTTCTTTATTATTATTATTTTTTTACTACTTTTGTTTTCCTAGCTCTCGTTGCCCATCATTCTAAATTATGCATTAGTGGTACACTCTCCCACCTTTCAACCCGTTTAGCATTAGTTCTACTTTACCAACTTACTCAACAACGTAAAATATAGCATAAAAATAACCATTGCTATAATTTATGCACCCACTTTCATTTTATATTATGATATTTAATTGAATATAAATTTTAATATATTAATTATTAATAAAAATTACGGTAGCTTGATCGATATTACCTACCAAAATAAAAAGGCTATTTAGGAAGGTCATCTGATTCTCTGTAAAGGATCCATTGAAATTATCGAATTGTTTCCTCTGACCAACATATTTTCTTGGAGAATCGGTAAATACTTTTACTATGAAAAAGGGTTTGCCACCTCTGGAGCAACTGTTCATGGCCATTATGGGAAACCCTTCATGAAGGCGGTACATTAGTTATATTTATATATGAAAAATCAAGATCTAGTGATATAACAGTCTTTCAAAAATAGAACGGGTGTTAAAAGTGCGTTCGATTGATTCAATACCCATGAATTAAAAAAAGAGGATTTAATATATTTTATTTAATTATATAATGAGTGAAAATTGTGACACGGATACGATATGAATTTTATGTGAACAATTTATCTTGAATTTTTATTTTTTAAGCATGGGTATAGAGAGGTCAAACAAATTAAAGCTTGAATTAGGAAAAGTAATGGCAAGTTTAAATTGAGCTGACTTTAGTGTAAAAGTCAACATTATGGGTACATGTGATCATTATTCATTAGTTGAGACGTTGAATTGACAAGTTATCTGTAAATCCCTTTCATTTCGATGGTTTAATTATGGAAAATCACCATGCTGGATTTACCCACCATAATTGTACAGCTGGCAGGCTGAATATTGGGTGGGCCCTTTATTGGGCCCAAATAGCTTAGAGTACAATCTAAAAGGAATAAGGTCCATATACTTAACTACACGTGTAAAGCACAATTACCAGGAAATTACATCTAGTATCCCCAAAATATCCAATCTTGACATTTTTTTTTAAACTTAATAAAATCTCAAAAAAATAAGCCTAACTTGAAAAAATTTCGAAAGAATTTATGTTGCCCATTAGATATAAGTTCTAATGCTTGCCTGTAAAACAGAACTTGTGGTAAATTGAATAGGTTCACTGTATTGAAATATTCTGATTGTCTGTCTTATGGACAAAAGTTTAAAATTATGTCTGAGGGGTAACATACTAAATTCTAACTTTTGCCTAGAAGACGGAACTTCTGGTCAATTAAGTAGGTTCACCGTCTTAAAATATTCTGAACGTCTGTCTTATGGGAAGAGTTAAAACTCTTATCTGATGGGTGACATACCTAAGTTCTAACTTTTGCTAATAAGATAAAATTCTGATCAACTAAACAGGTTTACTGTTTTAAAATATGATATATTTGATTAATTCGAGCTATTTATGTGAATGTTGGTGTTTTCCGGTGAAATTGCCCAAGAATTGAAGAAAAAAATTGGCTAAATATGAAAGAAGTGCAAAGTCACTACATCGCGTGTCACGCCCTGAGTCTACACCCTGGACGGAACACGGTACTTGGAGTCACAAGTAACCTTAAGTCAACCCTTGGTCTATCATACACTAGTTTTCTGAGTAAACATATATAGCGGAAGCTTTAAAATAATAATATAAAAATATTTATGAAAGCTAAAACTGAAAATAAGGTGTAAAATAGCTGAACAATACTAATAGTCTGAAATCAAGTCTGTGTCTGAAAGCTATTTAGATGATGAGTTGCTAGGACAAGCCCCCAGCTAATTCTAATGACTAACTGAATGTAATGAAATGACTGAATAAATGATATAACGCCATCAAAAGATGAGGACTCACACTTCTGCTGCTGAGGAGGATCTGAACGGTGGCGACTAACGACGTTGAGTCTGAGCACCTGCGTCTGTATCATGAAACGATACAACATAAAAGTATGCGTTAGTACTTTGAATATATTGAGTAAGCAGGAGAAAACATAACTGAATATAAAAGACTGAGCTGAAAAATGACATGCAATGACCAACTGATATACTGAGCTGAATAACTGTAATAAACTGAGATGGTCAAAATGACCCTGTCTAATGGTCAAAGACATGCCCTAAGTCTGAAAATTCTGAGTATGAGATACTGTACTGAACTGATCTAAACTAATAGAGCTGAAACTGAACTGAACTGCTTATACTGAGACTGGCTGAGCTGAGTAGTGGGAGAGTCTGTAACCGACATATAACCACGTGAGCTAGACGTAGAGTCCGATGTATACGCCCCACCGGTAGGACCCAATATACCTTGCCAGGGTATAGAGGCATTAACTGGGTGATCACAAAAGTCTGGGGCCAATCAGGCCAATAAATATTGTAACCTACGCTGGCAACGTAGTTCTATGAACCTGGGTGCGCTGGACCCTGGCCGGCTCGGTGCTAAGTCCTGCTCCCAGTGGAATACCTAAACTAAATTCTAAGCTGATAGCTTGAAACTGGGGTTCAAGACTAGTCAGGGATATATAACTGAAAGTACCCTGAGAGTCTTATCGGACCAGATTCTGAAATTGGGTTCTAGACTAGTCAGAGCTGCTTATCTAGAAGCGTCGTAACCGTCTAAGAACAAACTGTAATTTGACTGGGGTCCTACGGCTAGTCAGAGCTGTTTATCTAAGGTTTCATGACCGCCTAGTGGACCAATGAAATTGAGTTTTGAATCTGATTCTGCTAACTGGGAGGTATCACAAATACCTCAAGGAATTTTGTAGTCAAACTGATCAGTTGATGAATTCTGAATAGCACTGAGGAAATTCTACGTTCTAACTGAACTAAACTACTAAGCAGCTAACAGATGATTCAACTTATTCCAACAACACGGGAATCCACAATATGGCAAAGATTTCAAGAAATAAGAAAATCTCACCCGACAAGCAGTATTACAGTTTTCTCATTCGTGCCAGGGAAAAATCATTCTTATCAAGGGAGAAATTACTCAACATCTAAAAAATAAGAAATACTAGAAAATCAGCCCTAAATCCGCACTTCACAAACCATGAGAAATTTAATATATAAATACGTTTCATTCAAAAATTCAGGGCTTAAGTTCACCTTTGTAGGAACATCAACAATTTAGTCAAGAACTGATGGAGATCATATCAACAATAAGCATGGATATCATTCTATGTGAAATCACAAAAACAAACAGGTAATCTCTTCGTATTCGAAAGCTCAGGGCTAAAACTGATTGAAATATAAGAGGGTTTCGGGGGATACAAGGGAAGAACTATCCCCTTGTTGAATTCGCACATACCTGTCTAAGAATTCCCTTGAGGAGGAAACTTGAATTTCTGAGATGAATGAAGAACCCTGGACCTTACTTTGAAAGTTCTTGAGAGACTCTTCGATGTTTTTCTGAAAATGTACGTGGGAAATGAGGGGAGAGGCCGTTCATTCCCACTAATAGGTTTGAAATTACTTCTAAAATGACGTATTTTAAAGTTTAGGAGAGTAGGAAATTACTAAACAACCCTTAGAAAGTCGCAAGGAAAAACTGATCGTTAGTCCTCACGGGTGACCTAACGGGTCGTGGTCATACTCGTTGAGTATACTGCCCAGAAAACACTAATGGTCACCATGAGGGACCTACGAGTCGTGGTGAGTGATCATGACTCGTGGTCACCTGTTGTGGACTACACTGCCCAAAACCTTAAAGTGCCCCACAGGTGACACCACAACTTGTGACCGGTCACACATAATGAGTCATGGTGAGGACTCGTGGGGTACATTGCCCAACTCCTTAACTACTGACCCAGGCCTGACCACGAGGTATCTAACGGGTCGTGGTGAAGGACCACGACTCGTGGTGACACTCGTTAGGTACACTGTACCACCTTTCCATTTTTGCAGATTTTCAGATTTTTTGATTTAAGTCTGGGATCTAGTCTTTGAGTTTCCGGGGCATTACAATATCTCTCCCTTGGGAAACATTCATCCTCGAATGTTCGAAAACACCCAGAGAAGCAGAAAATTTAAATCACTATGCTCAAATACTGCTCAGTTAACTCCAAAATTGACAGAATGACTACCTCCGTTTCAAAATACATAATTGAACTGAATTCACTTTTCATACATACATCCAAAGTCATAAAGGTAACTTAAACACATGAATTGAACCCAACAACTAAATTAGTTTCTAATGCAAAACTAATATTTTAAGTTGTAATAGAGTCAGTAGAGAACAAGTGTGGGTATTTGGTCATCATATCTTCTTCAGCCTCCCACGTAGCTCCCTCAACTTGCTGATTTCTCCATAAAATCTTAAATGAAGCTATTTCCTTGTTCCTAGCTTATGAACTTGACGGTCAAGTATCTGGACTGGGACCTCCTCATATGAGAGACTATCCTTTATGTCTGCACTGTCTAATGGCAAAATTGAAGTTGGATCTCCGATGCATTTCTTCAAAAGTGACACATGGAATAAAGGGTGCACAATTGCTAATTCTGAAGGTAATTCTAGCTCATAGGCTATATTGCCAATACGCCTCAAAATTCTATAGGGTCCCACATATCTCGGACTGAGATTTTCCTTATGTTCAAACCTCATCACCGCTTTCATGGGCGAAATTTTCAAATAAACCCAATCATTAACTGCAAACTCCAACTCTCTTCTCCTCACATCGGCATAAGATTTCTGACGGCTTTGAGCTGTTTTCAATCTTTCTCGGATGAGTTGAACTTTATGCATTTCCTTGAGCACCGAGTATGGCCCTATCAAGGTAGCTTCACCAACCTCAGACCACCCTATAGGAGATCTACACCTTTTACCATATAATGTTTCAAACAGGGCCATCTAAATACTAGAGTGGTAGTTGTTGTTGTACGCAAACTCGATAAGAGGAAAATGGTTATCCCAACCGCCCTTGAAATCTATCACGCACGCTCTCAACATATCTTCTAGGGTCTGAATAGTCCTCTCAGCTTGCCCATCTGTTTGTGGGTGAAAAGCTGTGCTGAGCTTGACCTAAGTGCCTAGTCCCTTCTGAAAAGACTTCCAGAAATGTGAGATGAACTGAGTTCCTCTGTCTGAAGTGATAGATAATGGCACCCCATGAAGTCTGACTAACTCTCAAATGTAAAGTCTGGCATAGCCTCAGCTGAATTCGTCGTTTTGACTGGGAGGAAGTGTGCTAACTTAGTCATCCGGTCTACTACCACCCAGATTGAGTCGTGCTGCCGACGAGTCCGAGGTAGACCCGTAATGAAGTCCTTGTTTACTTCTTCCCACTTCCATGTGGGTATGCTGATATCCTGATTCATGCCTCCTGGTCTTTGATGCTCTACCTTGTCTTGCTGGTAGTTCGGTCACTTGTGTACGAATTCAGCGATGTCTCTCTTCATGCCGTTCCACCAGTAAATATCCGGCAAATCGCGGTACATTTTAGTAGCACCAGGGTGAATGGAGTATCTCGAGCTGTGTGGTTCATCCAGTATCTTCTGTCTCAACTCACCAACATCCGATACACACAATCTACCCTGGTAACGGAGCACACCATCTCCCCCTTTGCAGAAAGCTTCTATTTCTTTTCTGAGAACCGCTTCCTTAAGATTGAGTAAGATGGGATCTTCATCCTGTCTGGACTTCACTTCAACTACCAAGGAGGAATTTGACCCACTTTGCATTACCACTCCACCCTCAACTGAATCCACCAACTGTACTCCCAACCGAGCTAGCCTGTGAATATCTTTTACCATTTCCTTCTTGCCCTCTTCAACATGAGCTACTCTTCCCATAGTCAACCTGCTTAGTGCATCAGCCACCACATTGGCTTTGCCCGGGTGATACAATACACTCATGTCGTAGTCTTTCAGTAGCTCCAACCACCTTCTCTGATGAAGATTTAGGTCCTTTTGGCATACTGAAGGCTCTTATGATCTATGAACACATCCACGTGAGCCCCATATAGGTAATGTCTCCATATTTTCAGCGCAAACACCAGCGCTGCCAACTCCAAGTCATGAGTTGGATAGTTCTTATTATGAACTTTGAGTTGTCTGGAGACGTAGGCTATCACCTTGCCCTTCTGCATCAGTACGCAATCGAGTCCAACTCTGGAAGTGTCACAATAGACAACCAACCCATCTGTTCATTTTGGAAAGGTCAAAACTAGAGTGGTAGTGAGTCGAGTCTTCAACTCCTGTAAACTCTTCTCACACGCATCCGACCACTGGAACTTCACTTTCTTCTGAGTTAACTTAGTCTGAGGAGACGCTATAGAGGAGAAACCTTCTATAAACCTTCGGTAATAACCCGCTAAGCCCAGAAAACTCCTGATTTCCGTAGGAGAGATAGGTCTGGGCCAATATTTCACTGCTGCTATCTTGTGAGGATCTATCTGTATTTCCTCACCCGAGACCACATGACCCAAGAAGGTCATGGACTTTAACCAGAATTCACACTTGCCGAACAACTGGCGGTCCCTGAGTGTCTGTAATACTAATCTCAGGTGATTGGCATGCTCTTCCTCATTACTGGAGTATACCAGAATGTCGTCAATAAATACAATGACGAACATATTCAGATACTGTTTGAAGACTCTATTCATCAAGTCCATGAAGGTTGCGGGGGCATTCGTTAGTCCGAAGGACATAACCATAAACTCATAGTGACCATACCGAGTTCTGAATGTTGTTTTCGGTATGTCACACTCTCTGACCCTTAGCTGATGGTACCCCGACCTGAGATCTATCTTTAAGAAACAAATGGCTCCCTGAAGTTGGTCAAATAGGTCGTCAATTATGGGTAGGGGATACCTGTTCTTGAATGTGACTTTGTTCAGCCGAGGGTAATCTATGCACATTTTGAGGGTACCGTCTTTCTTACGCACGAATAGTACTGGAGAACCCCAGGAAGAGATGCTGGGTCTGATAAAACCCTTGTCAAGGAGATCTTTTAGTTGCTCCTTCAGCTCTTTAAGATCAATTGGAGCCATTCTGTAAGGAGGGATGGAGATGGGCTGAGTATCTAGGAGGAGGTCTATTCCGAAGTCTATTTCCCGTTCAGGGGGAACTCCGGGAAGATCCTCAGGAAATACATATGGGAACTTGCTGACCACTGGAACTGAATGGTTGGGGTCTCAGAGTTGGAATCTTTGACCCGAACTAGATGATAAATACATCCCTTGGGAATGAGATTTTGGGCCTTAAGGTAGGAAATAAACCGACCTTAGGCGCTGAACTACTACCCGTCCATTCTAACACTGGCTCATTAGGAAACTGAAACTTGACAACTCTAGTTCTGCAATCAACTGAGGCATAACCGGAGTGTAACCAGTCCATGTAGAGGATAAGGTCAAAATTGACCATGTCTAACTCTACGAGATCAACTGGAATGACTTTATTTCGGACTGAGACTGGGCAGTTTCTATACACCCGACTGGCTCTAACTGACTCGCCAACAGGGGTGGAGACTGAGAATGGTTCTGAGAGGACCTCTGGACTGATATTGAGCTGGACTACTATGTAGGGAGTCATGAATGAAAGGGTGGCTCCTGGATCTAGGAGGGCATACACGTACAGATGAAAGAGGCGTAACATACTCATGACTACGTCAGGTGAGCTTTCCTGATCCTGACGGGAAGATAATGTATAAAATCAGTTTTGCTGCTAACCGCCATCCATACCTAAGGTGCTGGCCTGCTGAGCTGGTCGGCCTGCTGGAGCTGATGATGTAGTGGATTGTGCTCTCCCCTGTCCTGCTGACGGGCAATCTTTAAGCCGATGACCAAGCTGTCCACAACCAAAGCAACCCTCTCGACCCTGAAGACACTCTCCTGGGTGGTTCCTGCCACACTTGGGGCGAGCTGGATATCTGTTCCCGGCACTGTAGCTCTAAGACTGAGAGCCAGATGCTCCTCCCCTCCAATCTTGGTGGGACCGACAGGTTGGGGCACTGGCTGAGCTTTGCGCTGGGGCTCTCTGCTGCTGTTGCTGCTGTGGGCGGCTACTACAGCTAAACCTCTGATGTCCATTATCTGACTGGCCCGTCCTTGCCCGTTTGTGTTTTCTCTCCATATCCTTCAGTTTCTCGGCCTCAATCTACCGGGCATAGACAATCATGCTGGAGAGGTCCATATCCCTAATCAGCATCGCTGTTCTGCACTCCTTGAGGACCAGGTTCGACACTCTGTTCACAAACTTCAACATGCAAGCCCTTGACTCGGCTACCATCTCTGGAGCGTACTTAGACAGTCTGGTAAACTCCAGAGCATACTCCTCCACTATTCTATTCCCCTGTCTCAAGTTCATAAACTCCGCTACCTTGGCTTCTCGGAGCTCCCTCCGGAAAAATCTATCTAGGAAGGCTGTGTTGAACTCCTCCCACTCCACCGGTCCTGCTCCCGTTGGCCGCCCCTCTTTCCACTATTCGTGCCAGACCTGGGCTACCCCTTTTAGCTGGTAGGCAGCTAGGTCAGCACTCTCAGAGGAGCTGACACCCATAATATGGGTAATCTTCCGAATCTCGTCTATAAACTCTTGGGGGCCTCCCCCACTTTGGATCCCTGAAAAGATGGAGGGTTTATACGGGTGAAGTCCCGCACCCTAGCAGCAGCTGCAGATCCGTTGTTGTTAACTGGTACTACTTGCTGGGTCACTTGATTGGTGACTGTTTGAGCGAGCAACTGGATAGCCGCTCTGAACTCCGCGGTGGACACTGTGTCATCCTGAGGGGCTACTGGGGCTGGTGGAGCAGGTTTGTTGGCGTTACTGGCCCTTCTTCCATTATCGCGTTGGGGAGGCATGATTCACTGAAACGAAACATAGCATGAATTAGAAGGACGTTTATGGAATTGAACATTAATGCACGATAAAAAGTATGAACAAAAGAGAGTTTTTCCTAATAATATCTCAAAGCCTCCTCGTCAAAAGTGTGGCGCGCTTCACACCCATGAAAAGGACTCTACTCGATGCGACTTTCAGACATTCTGAGGATACTCTAAACCTAGGGCTACGATACCAAGTTATTCATGTCCTGATTCTACACCCTGGATGGAACACGGTACTTGGAGTCACAAGTAACCCCAAGTCAACCATTGGTCTATCATACACTGGTTTTCTGAGTAAACATGTATAGCGGAAGCTTTGAAATAATAATATAAAAATATTTATGAAAGATAAAAATGAAAACATAAGGTGTAAAATAGATGAACAATACTAATAGTCTGAAATCAAGTCTGTGTCTTAAAGCCATCTAGCTTATGAGTTGCTGGGACAAGCCCCCAGCTAACTCTAGTGACTAACAGAAAGTAATGAAATGACTGAATAAATGATATAACACTCTCGAAAGATGTGGACTCCAACTTCTGCTGCTGAGGAGGATCTGAACGACGGTGACTAACGACGCTGAGTCTGAGCACTTGCGGTTGTATCATGAAATGATACAACATAAAAGTATGCGTTAGTACTTTGAATGTATTGAGTAAGCAGGAGAAAACATAACTGAATATAAAAGACTGAGCTGAAAAATGACATGCAATGACCAAATGATATACTGAGCTGAATAACTGTAATAAATTGAGATGGTCAAAATGACCCTGTCTAATGGTCAAAGACATGCCCTAAGTTTGAAAATTCTGAGTCTGAGATACTGTACTGAACTGATCTAAACTAATAGAGCTGAAACTGAACTAAACTGCTTATATTGAGACTGGCTGAGCTGAGTAGTGGGAGAGTCTGTAACTGACATATAACCACGTGAGCTAGACGTGGAGTTCGATGTATACGCCCCATCGGTAGGACCCAATATACCTTGCCAGGGTATAGAGGCATGAACTGGGTGATCACAAAAGTCTGGGGCCAATCAGGCCAATAAATACTGTAGCCTACGATGGCAACGTAGTTCTAGGAACCTGGGTGCACTGGAACCCCAGCACAGTTGGTGCTAAGTCCTTCTCCCGTTGGAATACCTAAACTGAATTCTAAGCTAATAGCTTGAAACTGGGGTCCAAGACTAGTCGAGGATATATAACTGAAAGTACCCTGAGAGTCTTATCGGACCAGATTCTGAAACTGGGTTCTAGACTGGTCGAGCTGCTTATCTAGAAGCGTCATAACCGTCTAAGAACAAATTGTAATTTGAATGGGGTTCTACATCTAGTTAGAGCTGTTTATCTAAGGGTCATGACCGCCTAGTGGACCAATGGAACTGAGTTCTGAGTCTGATTCTGCGAACTGGGAGGCATCATAGATACCTCAAGGTATTCTATAGTCAAACTGATCAGTTGACAAATTCTAAATAGCACTGAGAAAATTCTATATTCTAAATGAACTGAACTACTAAGCAACTAATAGAGAATTCAACTTATTCCAACAATACAGGAATCCACAATATGGCAAAGATTTCAAGAAATAAGAAAATCTCATCCGACAAGCAATATTATAGTTTTCTCATTTGTGCTAGGGAAAAATCATTCTTATCAAGGGAGAAATTACTCAACATCTAAACAATAAGAAATACTATAAAATCATCCCCAAATCACACTTCAAAAACCATGAGAAATTTAATATATAAATACGTTTCATGCGAAAATTCAGGGCTTAAGTTCACCTTTGTAGGAACATCAACAATTTGGTCAAGAACTGATGGAGATCATATCAACAATATGCATGGATATCATTCTATGTTAAATCATGAAAACAAACAGGTAATCTCTCCGTATTCGAATGCTCAGGGCTAAAACTGATAGAGAAACTATAAGAGGGTTTTGGGAGACACACGGGAAGAACTATCCCCTTCTCGAATTCGCACATACCTGTCTAAGAATTCCCTTGAGGAGGAAACTTGAATTTCTTAGATGAATGAAGAATCCTGGACCTTACTCTGAAAGTTCTTGAGAGACTCTTCGATGTTTTTCTGAAAATGTTCGTGGGGAATGAGGGGAGAGGCCGTTCATTCCCACTAATAGGTCTGAAATTACGTCTAAAATGATGTAGTTTAAAGTTTAGGAGAGTAGGAAATTACTAAAAAACCCTTATAAAGTCGCAGGGGAAAACTGATCGTCAGTCCTCATGGGTGACCTAACGGGTCGTGGTCAGTGACCCCGACTCGTGGTCACACTCGTTGAGTACACTGCCCATAAAACACTAATGGTCACCACGAGGGACCTAACAAGTTGTGGTGAGTAACCACGACTCGTGGTCACCTGTCGTGGACCACACTGCCAAAACCTTAAAGTTCCCCACGGGTGACACCACGACTCGTGGTCACACATAACGAGTCGTGGTGTGGATTCATGGGGTACATTGCCCAACTCCTTAACTACTAACCCAAGCCTGATCACGAGGCACCTAAAGGGTCGTGGTGAAGGACCATGACTCGTGGTGACACTCGTTAGGTGCACTAACACCACCTTTCCATTTCTCAATCCCCCTTCCTACGACTAACCTAACGAGTCGTTAGATCTCATAACAACTCGTTAGGCGAGTCGTTCTGAGGCCATTTTGCAGATTTTCAGATTTTCTGATTTAAGTTCCAGATCTAGTCTTTGAGTTTCCGAAGCATTACATCAAAGTTCCACTTAGTGCACTGAAGAGTGAAGACCTGCAAAAAAATTTGGCCAATTCTTGGATGTAAAAGTCACAATGCAATAAAATCCACTGCAATGCTCAGCGTGCAACAATGGAACATTGATGGACCAAGAATATTTTCAAGTCAAAGAGCAAGAAGAAGACACCACAATGCGATGCCCAGAGCAATAAAGTTCACCACGATGGCCAGTGCGCCGCAGTGGAACATGAGAGAGATGAAAAAATCATCTAAGGAAGAATCAAGCACGATAGTGCATCGCGATGCCCAACACGATAAGATTTACCGCACTGGTCAGCACAGAACGATGAAAGGAGACCTGACGTTTATTTTCAGCAAAGTCCAAATTTGACTCAAAAAGTTGGTTTGAAGGTTTCTTCAATTATATACATAGACCCCAAGGTCATTTTTGAAGGGGTTCATACGTATTTTCAAGGTTTTATCACTTGGAATATATAGAGCCATAGATTTTTTTGATTTTTACTTCTTTTCATCTTTCTTAGATGATTATATGCATAATAACTTTCCATTGAATGTTGCTATGAATATGAGCGACTAGGACCCTTGTTTTGGGTTTATGGTAGTTGTGTAATTATTGTTGTATAAACTTGCAGTGACGTTAAGATATTTATCGTTGTTCTACCACTCATATGGCTATTTACATAATCTTGCGCTTAGCTATTTTGTTGCTTTGCAATTAATAAGACACATCTTTGAACCCTAAATTGAACTTGAGCGAGGGAATCTAGGACATTCAATAAGGTTAAGTAGAACATGATTTTTGTCCGGATAGGGGATTAATTTGTGGCCTTGCTTGGTTAATTTACAACATATTTTTATGTGTTCGTGTCAATTCCTGATCATCGAGAGATTTGCATGGAAGGAGGTAAAGAATCAGAGGGTTACGAGCTCGGTAAAGCCTAATCATAATTTTATCCGTTAACCAATAACTTGATAGATATTAAAGTCAGTAGAAGTGAATACTCAATATTAATGCTACGTAGTGCATAACTCTGGAATCTCATATACTATTGTGTTAAATCCTAACGTTCCGACACTAGATAGTGATAATTGCTAGAATAGTTATTTAGTTTATTTTTTGCAGTAGATTATAATAGATAAAATTAAAATTATAATAAATAAAATTAACTTTTGGTGAAAATACTTATTTAATTAATTGATAAAGAAAAACAGTAAAATCAAGTCCCTGAGGGTACGATATACAACTCTTGAGTCACTATATTACTTGACGATCATGTACGCTTGCGTGTGCTTCTATTGTAATAAATTTTTGAAATCATTATTGGGAACTTGAAAATTAATAATTTATTTAATTTTTGCTATTATTATGTTTATTATTCAAGTGTTAATGATTTCATCTTAGTTGTTCTTGATACATGTACCAATCTTTGAATGTGAAGGGTTGTTAGCAATAATAATAACGCTCAATCTCACACTCCTGATAAAGTATGAAGAGAACGTTGTCAATAAAGAACCCAACAAAAGTTGTGGTCGATTCCATAGGAAATATGATCAAGATATAGAATAATGCTTGTATTTAAGATTTTAAGTGTGTTATCTCCAAAAAAGGGTTTTTTTTCTTCTGTAAAAGCAATTATATGACAAGATTGAGAAGTGATTATTGTTTATCAAGAGTATGCAATTAACTAGGGTAAGTGTTCTCTATGGGTCCATAACTACTTCGGGTTTTACACTTGTGATCTATATCAATGCTTACTTGTAGAACTTGATAACTAGAGTTCATCCAAACGACTGGTTCGTCCCTATTGGATGACTATACTCAATCACCGGGTGAGGTCTCATGAGCGATTTCACTTCAGCTATTATTAATTTGTCCCAAATTAACTATGTTGCGACCGCAACTCAAGTCATACAATGAACCATAAAGATCAAGGCTTTGTTGTAATTCTCTTTTCCTAATCTCTACTTCTCTAGCTTCAAGCAAGTAGAGAATTCGGGCAAGTCCTAATGTTGTGCTCCGTTAAGAAACATTAAAGATGAAGAGAATACAATACAAGTGTTTAGCATTGATTTATAAATCACTTTGTGCAACCCTAGTTTGTTAATTCACCATGATTCCCACAACCCTAGTTGTGAAGGTTTTAGCCTCTCATAATTGTAACATAATTATCAACATTCATAGATAAAAACATAATTTTAATACTTACATAGATGATTAGAAGAAAACCCACTTGATTATTGCAAGAATTTATGAAGAATTATTCAAGAACAATGAAGAAAATCAAAGCAAGAAAAATCTCCAAGACTTGAATAGAAAGCTAACAACAATTTTTCTCAATCTGTTTCGTGTGTTTTCCAACTTCTCCTGCTAAACATAACCTAAAAATTCTTTATACAAATATTTAGAACCTTTTCCTAAGTAACAGAAAAATTGCTGAAACTATCGTCGACTTCACCTACGACCCGCAAAAAAATTGTACGGGTCGTACCTTGACTCGTACATTGGCTGGCATTTGTAAAATCTGGCTAAGTGTTATGAACTGGTACGACTTGTACCATGAATCTATGAGTCGTACTTTCACGTCCCGAGTCTATACCCTGGACAAGACACGGTACTTGGAGTCATAAGTAACCCCAAGTCAACCCATGGTCTATCAAACACTGGCATTCTGAGTAAAAACATAGCGAAAGCTTTAAAATAATAAAATAAAACATTTATGAAGAAGAACTAAATCATAAAGTTTTAATACAACTGAAAACAACTGAAAATCTGGATCCGTGTCTGTGTCTGAAAGCCATCTATCTGATGAGTTGCTTGGACAAGCCCCCAGCTAAATCTAAGTCTAACTGAAAGAAATATAACTGAAATGAAATAATCATTGTCCTCGAAAGATGAGGACTCACCATTGATGTAGATGAAAACTTCTGGGCTAGATCTGCTAACGGTGCTGAGACTGAGAACCTGCAACTGTATCATAAAATGATATAGCATAAAATGTATGCTTCAGTACTTTGAATGTACTGAGTAAGTGGGAAAAACCATTACACGGAGAATAAAATAACTGAAATGAAAAGACGTGCAATGACCAACTGAAATGCTGAAATTGAATAAACTGAACATACTGAAGTTGTCAAAATGACCTTGTCTGATGGTCAATGACATGCCCCAAATCTAAGATACTGTACTGAACCGAGTAGTATGAAACTGATCTAACTAAGATAATTTGAGACGAAACCGAACTGACTAGTGGAAGAGTCTATAACTGACATATAACCACGTGAGCTAGACGTGGAGTCCGATGTATACACCCCATCGGTAGGACCCAATATACCTTGCCAAGGTATAAAGGCATGAATTGAGTGATCACAGGTCTTGGGCCATGAGGCCAATAAAATATAACCTATGGTGGCAACGTGGTTTTGGGAACCTAGGTGCACTGGAACCCCGATCCGCTCGGTGCTAAGTCCTACTCCTACTGGATAGTTCTAGACTGACTACTAAGCTAATAGCTCGAAACTAGGGCCCAAGACTAAGTCAGGAATACCTATTTAGAATTACCCTAAGAGTCTTATCATACCGGATTATGTAATTGGTATTCTAAGATTGGTCAAAGCTACTTATATGGAAGCATCGTAACCGTCTAAAGAACAAACTGTAATCTAAAACTGGGATCCTAAGGCGGTCAGAGCTTCTTATCTGAAAGTGTCGTGATCGCCTAAAGAACCACTAAAATTTGATACTGAGTCTAATACTGATAACCTGGAGGCATCACTGGCACCTCAAGAATTAACTATAGTCAAACTGATTAGTTGACATTTCTAGACAACACTGAGTCTAATAATCTGACTGAGATTGGACATGTAAATATCTGACTAAAATTTCCACATACACTAATAATATAGGGATTTCAAATATGTTAGAATCAAGCTACAGTGAAACCAGTCCAACACACAAGATCCTAAATTCTACTGAATTGAGAATTAGGGATAAATTATTCCACGAGATACAATTCTCATAAATGTATAGAAATAGGGAATAATTGTCACGCCTCTAGCTTACACCCTGAAAGGAACACGGTACTTGGAGTCACAAGTAACCCCAAGTCAACCCCTGGTCTATCATACACTGACATTTTGAGTAAACATGAAAAATATAACGTAAGCTTTTAAATTAAAAAAATAAAATACATATGAGAATAAAGTTGAGTCATATAGTTTTAAAACGTCAAACAAAACTGGAAGTCTGAAACCTTGTCTATGTATGAAAGCCAACTACAAGTGATGAGTTGCTGGGACAAGCCCCCAGCTAACTCCAAGTCTAAATAGAAGAAAAATAGAACTGAAATAAATGATCTTCGTCCTCGAAGGATGAGGACTCACCACTGATGCTGCTAGGAAAGTTTGAGCGAGGTTGGATAACGGTGCTGAGACTGAGAACCTGCGGCTGTATCATGAAATGATACAACATAAAAGGTATCCATCAGTACTTTGAATGTATCAAGTAAGTGAGAGAAACCACAACACAGAGAATAAAACAACTGAACTGAAAGGATATGCAATGACCAACTGAAATACTATAACTAAATAAACTAAACTATGCTGAGGTGGTAAAAATGACCCAGTCTGATGGTCAAAGACATGCCCTAAATCTGAGATACTGATATGAACTTCTATACTGAACTGATAACTGTACTGAGTAGCCGGAAACTATTCTTAACTAAGCTAAACTGAGACTGAACTGAACTGAGCAAACCTGAAACTGAACTGACTAGTGGGAGAGTCTATAACCGACATATAACCACGTGAGCTAGAGGTGGAGTCCAATGTACACACCCCATCGGTAGAACCCAATATACCTTGCAAAGGTATAAAGGCATGGACTGTGAGAACACTTTCTGGGGCCAATGAGGCCAATAATACTGTAATCTTCGGTGGCAACATAGTTTTGGGAACCTGGGTGCGCTGGAACCCCGGCCCTGTCGGTGCTAAGTCCTACTCCCACCGGATAATCCTAGCATGACTACTACTGCCAAGTTGATAGCTCAAAATTGGGGTCCAAGACTAAGTCAGGGATACTTATCTGGAAATATCCTGAGAGTCTTATCGGATTGGATCTGGAAACTGGTGTTCTAAGACTGGTCAGAGCTGCTTATCTGGAAGCGTCGTAATCGTCTAAAGAACAAACTGTAATCTAAAGCTGGGTTTCTAAGGATGGTCAGAGCTTCTTATCTAAAAGTGTCATGACCGACTAACAAACCACTAAAGCTGGTACTGAGTATGATTCTGATAACGGGAGGTACTACTAACACATTAGGAATTTCTGTAGTCAAACCGATCAGCTGACATTTCTGACTGACACTGAGTATTCTAACATTTTGATTGAAACTAGTCTAACATTCATCTAATTGAGAATTCAGCATATACAAATAATATGGGAATCCAAAATACTGATAGAATTAGGAAAATTTTGAGGTTTAATCACTATGACAAGATTCTAGTCTTTTCTACTCTTAAGGACTAGGGCTAAATTTACTGTACAGGGATAATCATCAATACAGTCACAAACTGGTGGAAAATACCTATAATCATTATAAAACAATATTCCACAAGAATTAAATGAAGCATGACTTAGAATTTCTTAACATTTGAAAATCTCAGGGCTAGAACTGATAGAGAAAACAAAGAAGGATTTTGGGGACACAAGGGAAGAATTATTCCCTTGTTGAATTCCCACATACCCGGTGAAGAATCCCAAAGAATTTCCTTGATAAACCGAGGAGAAATGGACTGCCCTAGTTCTTGCTCTAAAATGCTCTACGAGAAATCCTATGTTGTTTTCTTAAAGTCTGAACGGGGAAAATGAGGAAAGAAACCATTTAACCCCTCTAATAGTCTGAAAGTATGCTTAAAACGACGTAGTTTAGAGTCTAGAAGAGTAGGAAATTACTGAAAAACCCTTAGGAAATTCGCAGGAAAATCTGACCGTCAGGCCCCCACGAGGGACCTAACGGGTCGTGCCCAGTGACCACAACTCGTGGTCTCGATCGTCAAGTGCACTGCCTGA
>JACEIK010001167.1:70426-86007 GCA_018107945.1 Datura stramonium
CTCTCGTGGTATCCACTGCCCGAAATTCTCTAGAGTCCTCACGGGCAACACCACGACTCGTGGTGTCCCAAAAGTCGTGGTGAGGACCCGTTGGGTACACTGCATGACTTTTCCAACTTTCAATCCATCACTGACCACGAATCACCCCACGACTCGTGGTCACACCCGTGGTCACCCATTTTCCAAATTTCCAGTCAAGTTCCAAGTCCTCACCACGAGTCACTTAACGACTCGTGGTCACCCCACAGGTCACAAAATGACTCGTTTTGTGACCTGGTGCAGATTTTCTAGTTTTCTCTATTTTAAGTTCCGGGTCTAGTCTTTGAGTTTTTGGGGCATTACAATAATAAGAAGTTAAAATCATGAGAAAACTTTACTTGAAATCTCAAAGAAATTAGTGTGACAAGTTTCTATATTTCGAATCTACAGGGCTGGACTAATAGAGAAAATAGAAAAGATTTTTGGGAACACAAGGGAAGAACTATTCCCTTGTTGAATTCCCTCATACCTGATGAAGAAATCCAAAGAAAATCCCTTGAGAATCTGAGGAGAAGTTGACTGCCCTAGTTTTTGCTTGAGAGGAATGACTTGAGTTCTACGAACGTTCTTCTGAGAGTCTAAGTGATGAATGAGGGATGAAAACCGTTCAATCCCTCTAAATTCATATTAAATATACTTAAAACGACATAGTATAGGCCTTAGGATCATAAGAATTATTGAAAAGCTCTTACTAAACTTGCATGGAAAAAGTTGATTGCCAGTCCTCATGAGGGACTGAACGAATTGTGCCCAGTGACCATAGGTATTGGTCACCACTCATGAAGAACACTGCCAAAAACCCATTGCTGGTCACGATAGGGGATACCACGACTTTTGGTGTACCCAATGAGTCGTGGTGACCAATCCGTTAGGTACACTTCCAATTTTCCCCAGTCTAATCAATTCTTGACCACAGATCACATCACGACTCGTGGTCACCCCATTTTCCACTTTTTCTACCAAGTCCTTACCCTTCCCCATGATTCACTCCACGACTCGTGGCCTACCTTATGGGTCATAGGACGACTCATTCTATGAGCTGGTGCAGAAAATCCTGTTTTCTCCGTTGCAACTCCCCGATCTTATCTTAGGATGTTTAAGGCATTATAATATCTCCCCCTTGGGAACATTCATCCTTGAATGTTGGAAAACACACAATAAAATAGAGAATTGCAATCATTATACTCAAATACTAATCATGAAATTTGAAAACTAACGGAATGATTGCCTCCAAACTGTACTACCCGACTAAATTGAATTTATGAGTAACACTCACATACATTGACATGAAAGAAGTTGGGGCACATGAAATGAACATGAAACTGAATAGAGTTTTAGGGAGAAAATTGATACCTTAAACTGAAACTGAGCCGGAAGGGAATAAACATGGGTATCTAGCCATCATATATGCTTTGGCTTCCTATGTAGCTCCCTCAACCTACTGATTCCTCTATAAAACTTTGACTGAAGCTACTTCTTTGTTTCTCAGCTTACGAACCTGACGGTCAAGTATATGAACTGGGACCTCTTCGTAAGAGAGACTATCTTTCACTCCTCCACTGTCTAGTGGCACCACTGAAGTTGGATCACTGATGCACTTCTTTAATAGTGACACATGGAACAATGGGTGCATAGATAGTAACTCTGAAGGTAATTCTAGCTCATAGGCTACATTGCCAATTCGCCTAAGAATTTTTTAGGATCCTACATATCTCGGACTGAATTTTCCTTTCTTCCCAAATCTCATCACCCCCTTCATGGGTGAAATTTTTAGATAAACCCAATCATCTACTGCAAACTCTAACTCTCTTCTCCTCATATTATCATAGGATTTCTGTCGGCTTTGAGCTGTTTTTAACCTTTCTCGGATGAGCTGTACTTTCTGCGTAGCTTCATGAACTGAGTCTATCCCTATCAAGGTAGCTTCACCAACATCAAACCATTCTATAGGAGATCTACACCTCCTACCATATATAAATCCTCAAATGGGCCATTTGAATACTGGAGTGGTAGATGTTGTTGTATGCAAACTCGATGAGAGGCAAGTGATCATCCCAAACTGCCCTTGAAATTGATCACACAAGCTCTTAGCATATATTCCAAGGTTTGGATAGTCCGCTCAGCCTACCCATCAGTCTGCAGGTGAAAAACTGTGCTAAGCTTTACCTGGGTACCAAGTCCTTTCTGAAATGACTTCCAGAAATGCGAGGTGAACTGAGTACCTCTATCTGAGATAATGGATAAGGGCACCCCATGTAGTATGACCAACTCCCGGATATAAAGCCTGGCATAATCCTCAACTGAGTCTATAGTTTTAATTGGGAGGAAATGTGTTGACTTGGTCATTCGATCTACTATTAACTAGATTGAGTCATGCTGCCAGCGAGTACGAGGTAGACCTGTAATAAAGTCCATATTTACTTCTTCCCACTTCCATGCGGGTATGCTAATATCTTGAGTCATACCTCCCGGTCTCTGGTGTTCAACTTTGACCTGCTGACAGTTCGTGCACTTAGCTACAAATTCTACAATGTCTCTTTTCATGCCGTTCCACCAGTAAATATACGTAGATCACCGTACATCTTAGTAGAACCTTGGTGGATAGAATATCTCAAACTGTGTGCTTCATCTAGTATCTACTGTCTCAAGCCACCCATATCCGGTACGCATAATCTGCCCTGGTAACGGAGCACACCATCTCCCCCTTTGGAGAAAACCTCCACCTCTTTTTTGAGAACCGCTTCCTTTAGCTTAAGTAGTATGGGATCTTCTTCCTACCTTGACTTAACTTCAACAACTAACGAGGAATCTGATTCACTCTGCACAACTACTCCGCCCTCAGCTGTATCAACCAACTGCACTCCCAACTGAGCTAACCTGTGGATATCCTTTAGTACATTTTTTCCCTCTTCAATATGAGCCACACTCCCCATAGACATCCTGCTTAGAGCATCAACCACCACATTTTCTTTGTCCGGGTGATACAACACACTCATGTCACAGTCCTTCAGTAGCTCTAACCACCTTCTCTGATGAAGATTTAGATCTTTCTGACTGAACATATACTGAAGGCTCTTGTGATTGGTGAATACATCCACGTGAGCCCCATAAAGTTAGTGCGTCCATATTTTCAACGCAAACACCACTGCTGCCAACTTCAGGTCATGATTCGGATAGTTCTTCTCATGAACCTTGAGCCGTCTGGAGGCGTAAGCTATCACCTTACCTCGCTGCATCAGAACGTAAACAAGTCCAACTTTGGAGGTGTCACAATACACCACAAACCCATCTGTTCCTTCTAATAAGGTCAAAACTGGAGCGGTAGTGAGCCGAGTCTTCGACTTCTGGAAACTCTTATCACACGAATTTGACCACTGAAATTTAACCTTTTTCTGAGTCAACTTAGTTAAAGGAGATGCAATAGAGGAAAAACCTTCCATAAAACGTCGGTAATAACCGGCTAGACCCAAGAAACTTCTGATTTCGGTTGGGGAAGTAGGTTTTGGCCAGTCTTTCAACATTGCTATCTTTTGAGGATCTACCTGAATACCTCACCCGAGACCACGTGACCAAGGAAAGTCACAAACTTCAACCAGAATTCGCATTTGCTGAATTTTGCAAACAACTAGCGGTCTCTGAGCGTCTGAAGTACTATTCTCAGGTGATTAGCATGTTCTTCCTCATTTCTGGAGTATACCAGAATGTCATCAATGAACACAATGACGAACATGTCTAGATACTGCTTGAAGACTTTGTTCATCAGGTCCTTGAAAGATGCAGGGGCATTAGTGATTCCAAAGGACATAACCACGAACTTGTAGTGACCATACCGAGTTATAAAAGCTATTTTCGGTATGTCACATTCTCTGATACCCTAACCTAAGATCTATCTTGGAGAAACAACTGGCTCCCTGAAGCTGATCAAACAAGACGTTAATCCTGGGTAGGGGATACCTGTTCTTGACTGTGACCTTGTTCAATTGACGGTAATCGATGCACATTCTGAGGGTACCTCTTTCTTTCGCACGAATAGTATTGGAGCACCCCAGGGAGAGATGCTGGGTCTGGCCCTGTCCCTGGTAAAAAATATAGTGAAATAACCTTCCCTATTCTTTTTATTAAGAAGGCCCTTTAGCTGCTTTTCAACTCCTTAAGCTCAGCTGGAGCCATTATGTAAGGGGGGATGGAGATGGGCTTAGTGTCTGGAAGGAGGTCTATGTCGAAGTCTATTTCCCGCTCAGGAGGGACTCCAGGAAGTTCTTCGAGAAACACGCCAGGGAACTCGCTGACAACTGGAACTGATCTGATAGTTGGCGTCTCAGAGCTGGAATATTTGACCCGAACTAGATGATAAATACACCCTTTAGAAATAATATTTTTGGCCTTAAGGTAGGAAATAAACCGACCCTTAGGCGTTGAACTATTGCCCGTCCACTCTAAAACTGGCTTATTAGGGAACTGAAATCTGACGATTCTAGTTCTGTAGTCGACTAAGGCATAGCCGGTGTGTAACCAATCCATGCCAAGAATGAGGTCAAAGTCAACCATGTCTAACTCTACAAGATCCACTGGAATGACCTTATTCAAGATTGAGACTGGGAAGTTTCTATACACCCGACTGGCTCTAACTGACTCGCCAACTGGGTGGAGACTGAGAATGGTTCTGAGAGGACTTCCGGAGTGATATCAAACTGGACAGCTACATAGGGAGTCACAAACAAAAGTGTGGCTCTTGGATCTAGTAGGGCATACACGTCTAGATAAAAAAGGCGTAACATACCTGTGACCACGTCATGTGAGCTCTCTTGATCCTGAAGAGAGGAAAAAGCATAAGAACGGTTTTGGCGCTGGCCGCCATC
Organism: Datura stramonium; assembly: GCA_018107945.1. NCBI lineage: Eukaryota > Viridiplantae > Streptophyta > Magnoliopsida > Solanales > Solanaceae > Datura > Datura stramonium. The sequence goes on from JACEIK010001167.1 coordinate 75,325, forward strand.
CGTACCTAAAGTGTTTGCCTACTGAGCTGGTCAGCTTGCTGGAGCTGCTGAAGTAGTGGATTGTATTCTCCCCATCCTACTAACGGGCATTCCTTAAGTCGATGACCAAGATGTCCACACCCAAAACAACCCTCTCAGCTTTGAAGTCATTCTCCTGGATGGTTCTTTCCACACTTAGGGCAAGCTGGGTAGCTGTAGTGCTTACTGGCGCTATGACTCTGGGACTGTGAGCCAGATGCTCCACCCTTCCGATCCTTGTGGGACCAAAAAGTAGGGGTACTGACTGAAGTGGGTGATGGAGCCCTCTGCTGCTACTGTTGCTGCTGTGGGCGGCTACTACCGCTAGATCTCTGATGGCCATAATCTGACTGGCCAGTTCTTGTCCGTTTGTTCTTCCACTCCAAATCTTTTAGTTTTTCTACCTCAATCTGCTAGGCATGAACTATGAGGCTGGAGAGATCGATATCCTTTATAAGCATTGCATTCCTGCACTCCTTGAGGACCAAGTTTGATATTCCATTAACGAACTTCAATATGCGATCCCTTGGCTCGGCTACCATCTCTGGAGCATATTTAGACAACCTTGTGAACTCCAGTGCATACTCTTCCACCATACAATTTCCTTGTTTCAAGTTCATGAATTCAACCACCTTAGCCTCCCTGAGCTCCCAGGAGAAGAATCTATCTAGGAAGGCTGTAGTGAACTTCTCCCATTCCACTGGTTCTACTCCCGCTGGTCTCCCCTCTTTCCACTGGTCGTACTAGATCGGAGCTACCCCTTTCAGCTGGTAGGCATCTAGATCGGCACTCTTCAAGGAGCTAACACCCATAATTTGAGTGATCTTCCTAATCTCATCCACGAACTCCTGTGGGTCCTCTCCCACCTTATATACATGAAAAATGAAGGGTTCATCCAAGTGAAGTCCCAAACTGGGGAAGCTACTGTGGACCCATTAGTATTGACTGGAACCACTTGCTGGTTCACCTGGTTAGTGAATGTCTATGCGTGCAGCTGGATAGCCGCTCTGAACTCTGTGGAGGACACTGGGTCGTCCTGAGGGGCTGCTGGAGCTAGTGGGGCAGGTCGGTGAGCGTTGCTGGCCCTTCTTCCGTTACCATATCGTGGAGGCATGATTTCACTGAAACGAAACAGAGCACGAGTTAGGAGAATTTTTCTGGGATTGAACTCAGTCATACGATAAAGAGTATGAACAAAAGGGAGTATTCCTAATAATTTCTTGTAGCCTACCCATCATAAGTGTGGTGCACTTCACACCCATGAAAAAGACTCTACTCGACGCGACTTTCAGACATCCTAGGATACTCTAAACCTAGTGCTCTGATACCAAGTTTGTCACGCCTTGAGTCTATACCCTGGATGAGACACAGTACTTGGAGTCACAAGTAACCTCAAGTCAACCCATGGTCTATCATAACATTGGCATTCTGAGTAAAAACATAGGGGAAGTTCCCAACCTCAAGCCAGTATAATCATACATTTTTTAGCAGCTAACCACAACATATATAATCATAAACTACTGAAAACAGCTAATCACAACATACATAATCCTTATCTACTAGCAACAACTAATTACAACATATAGGATCATTATCTCTGTTCAAGAATATTGGTCGTAACATTATACGATGAGAATAACTTGCCGAAGGAATAAGCCTTAACATACATCGAATGTCGAATTTCATCCATCAAACAGTTCCCAACCTCAAGCTAGTAATTCCACTCAATTACAGCCTTTACACTGAGAGAATAAGACCATTTCAATAGTAGGTGTCGACAAACAACAATGTCTTTGAAAGAATTTTGACTACAATTCAACTTTGTTTAATTCGACCGACAACTCACAAATTCTCGAGAGTTTAGAAGGTAGAAATGCTTACCTGTCAGTGCAGTCTCTTAGAACTCAATTAGAAGCCATTCGACAACTTTTACTCAGCGGGGTTCTGGTGCTCCGAGTGAATTTCCAAGAAATAACTCCGTAGAGATGTTCCTTATGGGCCCGTAACTCATTATCTAAGATGAATTTGCGTTTGGATGGAGTTTAGCGGCGTAATTTGATGAAAAATGGCTAAAACCCATGCTTCTCCTCTATTTACTATCGAAGGAATTATTGAAAAATGAGTTAACTAAACATGAGGGGGATTTATATATAATTTAGGCGGTGACAAGGGGCGCGCGCGCCAACCACAGTGCTAGGCTAGGGGCGCGACGTGCCGGCCTGGAAAAGCGGCGCGGCACCTGGCTTATGGCCCCGACCTCTTGCTCGCTCGATACTATACTCGTGTGTTCATTCCCCGAGCCCTTTTCCGTATGCATCGTACTCTTAAACTCTCAACATTCGTATGTGCGCATCTTTTAAACAATAAAAACTTATAGGGTGTAACACATTCTTGGTTCTAGGTTTCGTATCTCGGTCTGGGGCTATGTTCGGGTCGTGACAACGATATCCAAACTATGAAGTAGATTGAGTAACTCTATTTGAGATGATGGATAAAGGCTCCCCATGCAACAATACTAACTCTCGGATGTACAATCCAGCATAATCCTCTGCTGAATTAGTTGTTTTGATCGGTTAGAAATGAGCTGCCTTGGTCAACCAGTCCACAACCACCCAAATAAAGTCATACTGTCATCGAGTATGAGTCAACCCTGTGTTGAATTCAATATTGATCTCTTCCCACTTCCAATTAGGGATACTAATGTTCTGTAGCATACCTCCAAGTCTCTGATGCTCAACTTTCACTTGTTGACAATTTGGACACTTAGCCACAAACTCCACTATGTCCTTTTTATGCCATTCCACCAATAGACCTCATGTAGATCATAGTACATCTTGGTGTCACCTGGGTGGATAAAATACCGATAGCCATGAGCCTCGCTCAACATCCGATCTCTCAAGTCATCAACATCCTGAATACATAAATGACCCTGATATCGAAGTACACCATCTCCCCCTTGGGAGAAAACCTCCATATTCTGAGTTTGGACCATTTCCTTTAACTTAACCAAGATAGGATCCTCATCTTGCCTAGCCTTGGCCTCGGTCAACAATGAAGATTCTAAACCATCTAAACAATGACACAACCATCTGTCGAGTCAACAAGGCAAACCCCTAAATGCGCAAGCCTGTGGACATTCTTTGCTAACTTCTTCCTCCCATCCTCCACATGAAACACACTCTCCATGGACAGTCTGCTAAGGGCATCTGCCACTACATTGGCCTTGCCCGGATGATAAAGGACAGTTATGTCATTGTCCTTAAGAAGCTGTAGCCACCTCCTTTGTCACAATTTCAAGTCCTTTTAAGTGAAAACATACTGAAGGCTCTTTTAGTCCGTCAATATATCCACACGCACCCATACAAATAGTGCCTCCAAATCTTCAAGGAAAAAACTACCACCACCAACTCGAGATCATGAGTTGGATAATTCTTTTTATGAGTCTTAAGGTGTCTAGAGTCATATACAATGACTTTACCATGCTGCATCAGCACACAATCAAGACAAACTCTAGAGGCATCACAATACATAACAAATTCATATGTTCCCTCTAGTAGAGTCAATACTGGGGCTAAAGTGAGTCAAGTCTTTAACTCCTAAAAACTCTTCTCACAGGCATCCGACCACTGAAATTTGACCTTCTTCTTTGATCAACTTAGTCAACAGTGCTGCAATGAATGAAAATCCTTCAAAAAACCTCCTATAATAGCCAGCTAAACCCACGAAGCTCCTGATATCTGAAGGACTAATTGGTCAAGGCCAATTTTTCCCCGTCTCTATCTTTTGAGAGTCCACATGCACACCATCGGTTAACACCACATGACCCAAAAATGCTACTGAGTTGAACCAAATTTCACACTTGTTGAATTTAGCAAACAACTGGCGATCCTTGAGAGTTTGTAGCACAATCCTCAAATGAGTGGCATGCTCCTCATCGCTCCGTGAGTATATGAGAATATCATCTATAAAGACAATCACGAACATATCCAAATACGACTTGAACACCCTGTTCATCAAATCCATAATACCTGCAGGAGTATTCACTAGTCCAAAAGACATAACTACAAACTCTTAGTGACCATACTGAGTCCTGAAGGTTGTCTTCGGAATGTCACTCTCCCTAACTCTGAGCTGATGATATCCGAATCTGAAATCTATCTTTGAGAAGCACTTAGGACCCTGAAGTTGGTCAAACAAGTCATCAATTCTAGGAAGGGGATATCTGTTCTTAATTGTGACCTTGTTCAACTACTGATAGTCAATGCACATTCTAAGAGAACCATCCTTAATCCGGATGAGATGGGGCCCCCTGCGAATCCGTAAATCTGAGGAGCATGCCGCAACAAAAGGATGGTCCCACAACCTTTAGAAGTCATCTTCCTGTCCTTGAGATAGGAAATAAAATGACCTACGGGCACAACTGATCTACCCTTCCATTCTAGGACTGGCTCACACGAAAATCGAAACTCTATTATACAGGTTCTATAATTTTCTAAGGCATAACATGCATGTAAGAAATTCATACTGAATATAACATCAAAATCGATCATGCCTAACTCTACTAGATCGACTGAGGTGACTTTCTGAAAGACTGTGACAGGACAATTTTTGTATACCCATTGAGCTATAACTGAGTCATTGACTGGTGTAGAGATTGAGAAAGGTTCTGATAGGGTTTCGGGACTGACTCTGAAACTAATAGCAACATAAGGAGTCACAAAAGATAAGGTAGCCCCTGTATCTAACAATCCATATACATCAAGATGGGATAGTCGTAACATACCAGTGACCACATTTGGAGAGACCTCCTACTCCTGACAAGATGAGAGGGTATAGAATCTGTTCTGACGCTGACCACCACTTGCACTAGGGGATGCACCCTGCTGAGCTGGTGGAGCTGCTAAACTAGTGGCTGGGTCACGACCTTTACTAGGGCCTTGTCTGGCTGAAGGGTAGTCTCTAAGCAGATGTCCGGGCTTCCCACACCCATAACATGCACCTAAACTCTCTAGGCACTCTCCGGTGTGCCTCCTACCACATCCTGTCGCATACTGGAATGTTGGGCTCTCCTGACGTACTCCCCTGACCTCTAGAGCTTGATGCCCCACCCCTCTGATCACGCCTAGGTCTAGACGAAACACTGGCTACCACTTAGTTTGGGTGAAGGACACTAAGTCCGAAACCCCAACTCATCAGTTAGTCCCCGTTGTTTCTAAATTTTTATAGATGTTCCTAGACAATCTACCTAGAGTTCTTCCCAAGCGAAAGATTGACTTTGGGATAGACCTCCTCCATGATACACAAACCACATCCATTTATCCTTATAGAATGACTCCAGCCGAGCTTAAGGAACTGAAGGAACGATTAAGGATCTCCTAAATAAGGATTTTATCAGGCCCAGTAAGTCCCCATGGGGTGCTCTAGTCATTTTCGTGCAAAAGAAAGATGGTTTTCTCAGGATGTGCATCGACTACCACCAATTAAACAAAGTCACAATCAAGAATAAGTATCCCATTCCCGAGATTGATGACTTGTTCGATTAGCTTCATGGCACCAATTTATTTTCAAAGACAGATCCCAAGTTCGGCTATCACCAGCTTAGAGTCAAGAACTGTGACATTCCGAAGATAGCCATCAAAACTCGGTATGGTCACTATGAATTTATAGTTATGCCTTTTGGACTAACAAATACTCTTAAAGATTTTATAAATTTGATGAACAAGGTGTTCAATAAATATTTTAATATGTCCGCCATCGTCTTCATAGATGATATCCTCGTATACTCTCCGAGTGAGGAGGAACATGCTGATCATTTCAGGATTGTGCTACAGACTTTTAATGTTATACTCCAAATGTTCCTAAGACTAGACCCGAGATTTAAAATATGTGATTAGTAGTAAAAGTTGGAAAATTTTCCTCAGTATGACTCAACCTACGAGTCGTAGGTTGGTAGTACGGGTCATAGGAAAACCCGTGCATTAGGTCAGAGATTTTGTTCCCCAGACCACGAGTTTCCACTACGAGTCATACTATGTAGGTATGACCCGTGATTAGGAGCCATAGAAAGTCTTTGAAGTTATCTTGTGATTGATTGTACGGGTGATGGTACGACTCGTAGGATGGTGTTACGGATCGTAGTAGGATTTATGGAAATATTCATAAGATTGGAGATTTTGGACTTAGTCAGTATGGGAGGATACCATGAGCTTAAGAGGATTCTACAATTCGTGACACCTGACAGAGTAGATTTCCTACAAATTCATTAAGGGTATTTTCGTAAATTCTAAGCTCCTGGGTCCTAAACTATGTCATTTTAAGCCCTGAAAGAAGTTTATTAAGGAAGTTTAACCTATTCTAATTCATCTAACTTCCATGTATACAAGTTTAGAGGTTTTCCATTGAAGATCAAGCCTAGGATCCTCCAATTCTTCTCCAAATCTCTTGAGCTTTCAAAGCCAAGTTGAGAATTAGTTTACCCAGGTATGTAGGGCAATGAATAAGAGTTTCCTTTTACTCTCATGCCCAAATTTCTCTTCGAGTTCATGAATTCAAGTATTAATTCAAGTGTATGATCCTATGGGGTTTTACCAAATTTATAAAATTCTCTATGATTTATTTATGGGTCAATTCTCTTCATGTTTCAAAGCATGTTTTAAGATTCATGGGTAGATTTTATGTACTAATTGATTACAAATTCATGTTTTCAAATTTTAGAAGATTATGCCCAGTTATGCCAGTTCATGAAAAAGTTAGTCTATGATTGATGATTTCAAGTATGATGAAGTATGTAGCATGTATGTATGTTTACGAATTACCCATATATAAATCTATGAATTTGACTAGTGAAGTCTATTCAAGTATGCATGATCTTTAGATTTTGGGTAATCCCACTCAGATTTAGCATGTTTTCATGATTTAGTTTAGTTCTATAAATTAGCTTACCATATGGTTTTGGAGTCTATACTGCCATTTTCAACTTATGGTATGTTTGGAGCTAGGACTCCCCGTATTCATATTTCAGAATGCATGTAATTACATTATCAGCTTCATTAAAAATGATGGTTTCATCTTCGTGGAAAAATGATGGAGAGCACCTTGCATGTATTTGGAAGCAGTGTCTAGCAACAATTAGGCGAGGGGTTCATGAAAACTCTGAGTCTTAGAACTACGTGACAATACAGGATTTTACATTTTACCTTGAGACCTCCCTTGTAAGCTTCCCCTACCCCGAATGGGCCTTCAGCTTGATATCGATATCATGGTAGCGCCCTTAGCCCTGGAAAGGCTTTGGACGGCTCTGCCCACTTGAGTGTAATAGTTGGGATCACGTAAGCTATATCGTAATAGTGTCGGTTATATGACGAGTTCCCATTATTCCTCATGATCTCAGTTATGCATGTTTATCAATTATGATATTATGTTCTCAACAGGTTTGACCCAATGATCAGGTTATCAATTTTACTTATGAGTTTCAGTTTCAGCTTTGGGTCATTCGATTTAGTTATGAGATCCAGTTTATGCCTATTCATGTCTTCAGATATCAGCATGCATTCCTTACTCTCAGAATCTTATGATGTTATGACTTATGTTAATATACATGATTTTAGTTTATACTTACTCAGCCTATTTTACTTATCTTGCATACTCAGTACATTTCAAGTACTGACCATATATTCTATGCTATATAGTTTCATGATACAGGTCCTAGTGATCAGAATCATACGCATAATTAGTTTTGTTCTCTTTCCAATTCAAACCCTGCCTTGGGTGAGTCCTCATCCTCCGAGGACATTTATCTTTCATTATTATTATGTCAGTTTTTTTTAGACTTATAGATAGCTGGGGGCTTATCCCATCATCTCATCAGTTAGTAGAGGTTTTTTAGATATATATATTTATATATTCAGCTTCAAACTCAGTGTTATGATATTACCGTTGGCTATTTCAGACTTCCGCTATTTCAGGATTCAGTTATCAGTTTTTCTTATGTTGATCTTTAGTCATCATGTTCATGCCATGGGTTGACTTGGAGCCATTTATGGTTCTAGGTTTCATTTCTAGATCCGGACCTATGTTCGGGTTGTGACAAACTTGGTATCATAGCATTAGGTTTTGAAATGTCCTAGGATGTCTGAAAGTCATGTTAAGTAGAGTCTTTTCCATGGGTGTGAAGCGTGCTACACTTATGACGAAGAGGCTACAAAATATTTTAGGAAATTTCCCTTCTTTCATGATTCTATCTCGTTCTATGAGTTCAACTCTCTCTATTCCTCTAACTCCAGATTTACGCGTTTGCAGAATCATGCTTTCATGCCATATGAATAGTAGAAGGAACGAAAATGGAAATGGCCATGGGCACCAGCAAGCTCCACCATCCCTAGAAGATCCTGTCACGCGCCGAGACTACACCCTGGACATAACACAGTACTTGAAGTCACAAGTGACCCCAAGTCAACCCTTGATCTATCATACACTGGTGTTTTGAGTAAACATGCACAACGGAACTTTGAAACAATATCATAAAGCATTTATGATAAACAAGTCTGAGAACATAAAGTTCAAAACACTTGAATAATACTAATAAATATGAAAATCATGTCAGTTTGAAAGCCATCTAATAGAGGAGTTGATGGGACAAGCCCCAGCTAACTCTAAGTCTAACTGAAACAAATAAATGACTGAAAGAAAGAAATAATGCCCTCGAATGATGAGGACTCACACTTCACTGCTGATGTGGAGAATCTGAACTGCGGCAACTAACGGTGCTGAGTTTGAGAACCTGCAGCTATATCATGAAATGATACAGCATAAAAGTATGCGTCAGTACTTTGAATATATTGAGTAAGCGAGAGAAACATGAATAATATGATAGGACTAGTAACTGAACTGATACGACATGAAATGACCAATAGAAATGCTGGAAACTGATACACTGGTGTAGAACTGATATGGTCAAAAATGACCCTGACTGATGGTCATAAACATGTCCTAAGTCTGAGATACTGAGTTTGAGATACTCCACTGAACTGATCTGAACTGGGAAATCTGAGAGTAAACTGAACTGACTAGTGGGAGAGTCTATAACCGACATATAACCACGTGAGGTAGACGTGGAGTCCGATGTATACACCCCACCGATAGGACCCAATATACCTTGCCTGGGTATAAAGGCATGAACTAGGAGATCACAAACGTCTAGGGCCAATCAGGCCAAGTAATATTGTAATCTACACTGGAAACGTAGTTCTGGGAACCTGGGTGTGCTGGAACCCCGGCCCGCTCGATGCTAAGTCCTACTCCTACTGGAAACCTATACTAAACTGCTAGGCTGATAACTCGAAACTGGGGTCCAAGACTAATTAGGGACGTATAACTGAAAGTACCCTGAGAGTCTTATCGGACCAGATTCTGAAACTGGGTTCTAGACTGGTCAGAGTTGCTTATCTGGAAGTGTCGTAACCGTCTCAGAACAAATTGTAAACTGAATTGGGGTCCTGGGGCTGTTCAGAGCTATATATCTAGAATGTCATGACCGCCTAATGGACAAAATAAACTATATTCTGAGTCTGATTCTAATAACTGAGAGGCACCACTGACACCTGGGGAAAAGATTGAAGTCAAACTGATCAGTTGACACTTTCTGAATAGTTCTGAAAGAGAAAGTTCTATATTTTAACTGACTAGACTACTAAGCAGCAAATAGAGAGCTCATTCATTACGACAACACGGACAATTTCATAATATAGCGAAGTTTCAAGAATTAAAGGAATCTCATCTAGCAGGGCTAAATCATTCTCATTAGTGGAATAATTACTCAACAACTATTTACAACAGGAATTTCTAGGAAAATCCACCCACAATATACTTCACAAAAATAGACGGAATTTAATATGCAATAATCCATACTCGAAAATTTAGGGTTGTAAATCATCTTGTCCAGAACAAAAACAATTTATCTACAAATTGACGGGAATCATATGAATAATAAACATGGATAATAACCTAATTGAGATTAACGAAAACCAATATGAAATTCTCTGCAATTCATATTGGGAGGAAATTGGGGAACACCAGGGAAGGACAATTCCCTTATTGAATTCTCACATACCTAACGAAGAAACCTGGAGAAATCGCTTGAGAATCGAAGGGGAAAGATTTGTCCTAGCTCTTTCTTTGAAATACTCTGAGAGAGAACTCTACGTTCTGTTTCTAGAGGGTTTGAGTGGAGAATGAGGAAGAGAACCCGTTACCCCCACTAAAACGTCTGAAATTAATGCTAAAAAGATGTAGTTTAAAGCTTGGGAGGGTAGGAAATTACTAAATAGCCCTAGGAAATCGCTGGGAAAAAACTGCCAGGTGACCCTAACGGGTCATGGTGACTGACCACGACTCGTGTTCACGCCTGTCAGGTACACTGGCTAAAAATTAACTGGGGCTGGTAATGGGGGACATAATGAGTCATTACTGGGGACCACGACTCGTTGCTCCTGTTCTTCAAGCACACTAGACAACACAATATTTTCTCAACTTAGGTCTGACCACGAGTTACCTAACGAGTCATGGTCAGTGACCACGACTCGTGAAGTCCCTCGTTAGGTACACTGCCTCCCTCCTTTACATTATCCAGCCTCCTCCTCATGGCTCACCTAACGAGTCGTGAGGTTA
>JACEIK010001167.1:102886-126862 GCA_018107945.1 Datura stramonium
AAATGTCCATTTTACTTACCTTGCATACTCAGTACATTCCACGTACTGACCACATACTTTCTATGTTGTATCATTTCATGATACAGGTCCCAGTTCTCAGGCTCAGGCTCATCCTCACCCGTAGCTAGTTGCAGCCTTGCTCTCAGTGCACTTGGTGAGTCCTCATGTTTTGAGGGCTACATGTTCATATTCTATGCATTTCTTTTCATTTCTGGATGTTGGATTAGTTGGGGAGTGTTCCCATCAATCTGCCTTTCATGTTTAGAGGCTTATTAGACTATAAGTTGTTTTCCGCCATATTGTATAAGTCTAGTATTGTTTTTCATTTATGCTATGTCATGATTACGTTCTTTATGTTAAGTATTCTGCTCATGTAATTGAATTAGATGTATGCTCATGCCATGGGTCGATTTGGGGTCTGTCGAGGCTCCTTGTCCCATGTCTATGATCCAGGGGTACATTTGGGTCGTGACAGATCCCTGTTATGGCATTATTGTGGTCAGCTATCTTCTTTTACAGGTGGTCTTGTCGGTCGAAGGCTGTACTTACAACCGAGATATAGCCCCGTTCATTTCTTGAATTAAGTGTCAAACGTGCCCCTGTCCAGTTAGGTTAATTTAGATCAGTATGGCACCGGGTGCTAGTCATACCTTCTGAGGTGGGGTGTGACACATACACTGGCATTTTGATAACATAAAATACATACAACGGAAATTTAAAGCAAAAATATAAATACTTGAAAATATTAGAACAAGACTACATGTTAAGTAAAACTAATTTGAGTCTGAGAAACAAATCTACGTCTGAAAGCCATTAAGACTGATGAGTTGCTGGGATAAACCCCCAGATAACTCCAAATCTAAATAAGAAGGAAAGAAAGTATAGCTAAAGCAAATAATTTCCGTCCTTGAAGGATGAGGACTCACCAACTGATGATAGCTGAGTTCTTCGGTGAGCGGCCAGATAACGGGGCTGAGACTGTGATCCTGCAGCTATATCATAAAACGATACAACATAAAAGTATGCATCAGTACTTTGAATGTACTGAGTAAGTGACAGGAACATAACATAATAGAATCGATAAAAGAGAATGCTAAACTGAAAAGACATAGGATGACCAAATAAAACTACTGAACTAAATAATTAAAATACTGAGGTGGTCTGATAGAAACTGATTGATGGTCAAAGTATGTTCTAAGTCTGGAACACTAATCTGAGCTGAACTAGACTGAGACTAGACTAAACTAACTGGTGGGAGAGTCTATAACCGACATGTAACCACGTGAGCTATAAGTAGAGTCCGATGTATACACCCCACTTATAATATACCTTGCCGAGGTATAAGGGCATGAATTGGGTGATCAAAAAATTCTGGGGCCAATAAATACTGAGACATGTAACCACGTGAGCTATAAGTAGAGTCTGATGTATACACCCCACTATAATATACCTTGCCGAGGTATAAGGGCATGAATTGGGTGATCAAAAAATTCTGGGGCCAATCAGGCCAATAAATACTGAGAGCTACGCTAGAAACGTAGTTTTGGGAACCTGGGTGCGCTGGAACCCCAGTCTGCTCGGTGCTAAATCCTACTCCCACTGGATAATCCTGAACTGAATACGAAGCTAATAGCTCAAAACTGGGGCCCAGGACTAATCAGGGATATATAACTGAAAGTACCCTAAGAGTCTTACCATACCAGATTCTGGAACTAGGTTCTAGACTGGTCAGAGCTGCTTATATAGAAGCATCGTAACCGTCTAAGAACAAACTGAAATCTGAACTGGGGTCCTAAGGCTAGTCAGAGCTATATGTCTAAAGTGTTATGACCACCTAATGGACCAATAAAATGAATTTTGAATCTGATCCCGATAACTGGGAGGTAATACTGACACCTGAGGAGTTTCTGTAGTCAAGCTGATCAGTTGACACTTCTGATTGACTCTGAGTATTTAGCATTTTGACTAAAGCTAGACAACCATGTATCTGACTGATAATTTAGAATATAAGATAACATGGGAATTCACTACACTGGTATAACCAAGAAAATTTCAAGGGTTATCATTTCAGCAAAAATTTCTAGTCTGTTCTACCCTCAAGAACTAGGGCTAAAGTCAATGCATAGGGATAAGCATCAATACTATCATTAGCTGGTGGAAAATACCCATAATTAATATACCTGATGATTCCACATGGATTAAAAAAGACATTATCAAGAATTTCTCAACATTCAAAAATCTGCAGGATTAGAATTTACTTTTGTGGGAATAATATCAATTTACACATGAACTAATGAAAATCATGTCTAAAAATAATAAAGGATATCATTCTATGTGGATTCAAAGAAAATTTACATATAATCACTTCGCATTCGAAAGCTCAGGGCTAGGATTCATAAAGAAATTAGAAAAGGGTTTTGGGGAACACAAAGGAAAAACTATCCCCTTGTTGAATTTTCACATACCTAACTAAAATTCCCTAGAAAAGGAAGATTGAATTGCTGCAATAGATGTGGAACCCTAGACCTTGCTTGAAATCTCTTGAGTGATAACTTGCGTTATTTTTTCTGAAAATTTAAGTGAGAATGAGGGGAAAACCGTTTAACCCCTCTAAATTCCCTTTAAAATACCCAAAACAACTTAGCTTAGGATCTAGGAGGTTAGGATATTTCTGAAACACCCTTAGGAAAATCACAGGAAATAACTACCAGGTTGTCCCAACGAGGGACCTAACGACTCGTTACCCTGGGCCAAAACTCGTGGAATGATCCGTGAGGTACACTGGTCATCTGATCACCTGGGCTCGTCACGGGCAACCTCACGACTCGTTACTGGTAACCACGACTCATGGTCACCACCCGTTATGTACACTGCCTCCATGACAAATATTTTCTCAACTAGATGACCACGAAACTCCCCACGAATCATGGGGACTGACCACGACTCGTGGGGTCTCCCATCAAGTACACTGCCCTACTCCCTTTACATTTCTTACTCACCCACCCCACGACTGACCTAACGACTCGTGAGGCATGACCACAAGTCGTTGTCAAGCCCGTGGGGACCCTTTTCCTCAAATTCTAAACTCCTCCCCTGGCCTCCCCATTAATCACATCACGACTCATGGGTTGCACTAATGGGTCACCTAAAAACTCGTTCTATGCTTTGTGCCAATTTTTAAACTTTTCTTCGTTTTAACTCTCGGGTCTGATCTTTGGGCTTCCAGAGTATAACTATATCTCCCCTTGGGAACATTCATCCTAGAATGTTGGAAAACACACAAAAAAGTAGAGAGATGCAATTTTTAATATTCAAATACTGATCATTAAACCAAAAATTATCGGAATGAATACCTCCGATTCAAACTACATAGCTGAACTAAATTCACTTTTCGTACATACATCCATAAACACAAAATAAACTTAAACACATGAATTGAACATTCAAACTAAATTGATTTCTAGGAAAAAACTGATATCTCAAGCTATAACATAGCCGGTAGAGAATAGGTGTGGGTATCTGGCCATCATATCTGCTTCGGCCTCCCATGTAGCTTCCTCCATCTGCTGATTTCTCCATAAGACCTTGACTGAAGCTACTTCCTTGTTCCTTAGCTTATGAACCTGACAGTTAAGGATTTGGACTGGGACCTCCTCGTATGAGAGACAATCCTTTATTTCTACACTCGCCAATGGCACAATTGAAGTTGGATCACCAATGCATTTCTTCAATAGTGACACATGGAACACTAGGTGCACAGAAGCCAGCTTAGAAGGTAACTCTAGCTCATAAGCTTCATTGCCAATTCGTCTCAAAATTCTGTAGGGTCCAACATATCTCGGACTGAGCTTTTCCATCTTCCCAAATCTCATCACCCCTTTCATGGGTGAAATTTTCAGATAAACCCAGTCATCCACAACAAACTTCAATTCTCTTCTCCTCACATCAGTATAAGATTTCTGACAGCTCTGAGCAGTTTTTAATCTTTCTTTGATGAGTTTTACCTTCTGTATAGCTTCATGAACAGAGTTTGGCCCGATTATTGAAGCTTCACCAACCTCAAACCATCCAATAGGAGACCTGCACCTTCTACCATATAATGCCTCAAACAAGGTCATCTGGATGCTGGAGTGATAACTATTATTGTACGCAAACTCAATAAAAGGCAAGTGGTCATCCCAACTTCCCTTAAAATCGACCGCGCATGCTCTCAACATATCTTTTAGGGTCTGAATAGTCCACACAGCTTTCCCATCTGTCTGCAGGTGAAAAGCTGTGCTGAGCTTGACCTGGGTGCCAAGTCCTTTCTGAAAAGACTTTCATAAATGTGAGGTGAAATGGGTACCTCTATTTGAGATAATGGATAATAGCACCCCATGAAGCCTGACCAACTCCCAGATATAAATTCTAGCATAGAGCTCAGCTGAATCCGTTGTTTTAACTGGGAGGAAATATACTGACTTATTCATCCGGTCCACTACTACCCAAATGGAATCATGTTGCCGATGAGTTCGAGGTAGACCTGTAATAAAGTCCATATTTATTTTTCGAACTTCCACGTAGGTATGCTGATATCCTGGGTCATACCTCCCGGTCTTTATGCTCTAACTTGACTTGCTGGCAGTTCGGGCGCTTGGCCACAAATTCGGTGATGTCTCTCTTCATGTCGTTCCACCAGTAAATATCCCAAAAATCGCGGTACATTTTGGTAGCACTAGGGTGGATGGATTATCTCAAGATGTGTGCTTCAGCCAATATTTTCTACCTCAAGTCACCGACATCCAGTACGCACAATCTGTCCTGATAACGGAGCACACCATCTCCCCGTTTTGAGAAAGCCTCAACCTCCTTTTTGAGAACCGCTTCCTTGAGTTTAAGAAGAATGGGATCTTCATCCTGTTAGGACTTAAATTCAACAACCAAAGAGGAGTTTGACCCACTTTACATCACCACTCCACCCTCGGCTGAGTCAACTAATTGCACCCCTAACCGAGCAGTCTGTGAATGTCCTTCGCCAACTCCTTTTTACCTTCCTCAATATGAGCCACACTACCCATAGACACTATGCTTAGGGCATCATCCACCACATTGGCTTTTCCCGGGTAATATAGCACGCTCATGTCATAATCCTTCAGGAGCTCTAACCACCTCCTTTGGCGAAGATTCAAGTCCTTTTGACTGAAACAGACTAAAAGCTCTTGTGATCGGTGAAAACATCAACGTGAGCCCCATATAGATAATGTCTCCATATATTTAATGCAAACACTACCACTTCCAACTCCAAGTCATGAGTTGGATAATTTTTCTCATGAACCTTAAGCTGTCTAGAGGCGTATGCTATCACTTTGCCCCACTGCATCAGAACGCAACCGATTCCAACTCTGGAAGCATCGCAATATACTAAAAATCCATCTGATCCCTCTGGTAGAGTCAACATTGGAGAAGTAGTGAGTCAAGTTTTTAACTCCTGAAAACTCTTCTCACATGCATTTGACCACTGGAATTTCACCTTCTTCTGAGTCAGCCTAGTCAGTGGAGATGCTATAGAAGAAAAGCAATCTACAAAACATCGGTAATAACTAGCCAAACCCAAGAAACTTCTGATTTCGATCGGGGAGGTGGGTCTGGGCCAGTCTTTCACTGCTGCTATCTTTTGAGGATCAACCTAAATACCCTCACCCGAGACCACATAACCTAGGAAAGTCACGGACTTCAACCAGAATTCGCACTTGCTGAACTTGGCAAACAACTGACAGTCTCTAAGTGTCTGAAGAACTATCTTCAGGTGATTAGTATGCTCTTCCTCATTTCTGGAGTATACCAGAATGTCTTCGATAAATACAATGACGAACATATCCAGATATTGCTTGAAAACTCTGTTCATCGGGTCCATAAAGGCTTCAGGGGCATTTGTTAGTCCGAAGGACATAACCACAAACTCAAAGTGACCATACCGAGTCCTAAAAGCTATTTTCAATATGTCACACTCTCTGACTCTTTAGCTGATGATACCCTAATCTGAGATCTATTTTAGAGAAATAAATGGCTCCCTGAAGTTGGTCGAACATGTCATCAATCTTGGAAAGCAGATACCTGTTTTTGACTATGACCTTGTTCAACTGACGGTAGTTGATGCATATTTTGAGGGTACCATCTTTCTTTCGCACGAATAGCACTTGAGCACCCTAGGGAGAGATGTTGGGTCTGATAAAACCCTTATCAAGAAGATCTTTTAGCTTCTCCTTCAACTCCTTAAGTTCAGCCGGAGCCATTCTATAAGGAGGGATGAAAATGGGTTGAGTATCTGGAATAAGGTCTATGTCGAATTCAATTTCCCTTTCAGGAGGAAATCCGGGAAGATCTTCGGGGAACACATCTGGAAACTCTCTAACAACAGGGACTGACTGGATAGTTGGGGTCTCAGAATTAGAATCCTTGACCTGAATTAGATGATAAATACACTCCTTAGAAATAAGATTCTTGTCCTTAAGGTAGGAAATAAACCTACCCTCCAGCGCTGAACTACTGCCAACCTTTTTAGAGTTGGCTCATTAGGGAATTGAAACCTGACGACCCTAGTTCTATAGTTGACTAAGGCATAACTGGAGTGTAACCAATCCATGCCAAGAATGAGGTCGAAGTCGACCATGTATAACTCTACAAGGTCAGCTGAAATGATTTTATTGCAGACTGAGATTGGATAGTTTCTATAAACCCGGCTGGCTCTAACTGACTTTCCAACTGGGGTGGAGACTGAGAAGGGTTCTGATAGGAATTCTAGATTGATAATGAATTGAACTAATACATAGGGAGTCACGAATGATAGTGTGGCCCTCGGATCAAGAAGGGAATATACATCTAGATGGAAAAGACGTAACATACCTGTGACCACATCCGGTGAGTTCTCCTGATCCTGATGAGATGATAATGCATAAAAACAATTTTGGCATTGACCGCTCCGTACCTGATATGTTAGCTTGTTGAGGTGGTCGGCCTGATGGAGCTGCTGAGGTGGTGGATTATGATCTCCCCTATCCTGCTGACATGGTATTCCTTAAGCCGATGCCTAAGCTGTCCACAACCAAAACAACCCTCTCGACCCTGAAGACACTCTCTGGGGTGATTATTACCGCACTTGGGGTAAGCTGGATATCAGTTCCCAGTACTGTAGCTCTGAGACTGAGAGCTAGATGCTCCACCCCTCTGATCCTGGCGGGACCGAAAGGTAGGGGCGCTGGCTGAGCTGGGCGTTGGAGCCCTCTGTTGTTGCTGCTGCTATGGGCAGTTTCTACGCCAGATCTCTGATGGCCATGATCTGACTGGCTAGTCCTTGCCCTCTTATTCTTTCTCTCCATGTACCCTAGTTTTTCAGTCTCAATCTGCTGGGTATAGACAATCAGACTGTAGAAGTCGATATCTTTGATCAACATCACTGTTCTACACTCTTTGAGGACCAGGTTTGACACCCTATTCACGAATTTCAGCATGCGAGCCCTTGGCTCGTTTGCCATCTCTAGAGCATATTGTTGACAACCTGGTGAATTCCAAAGCATACTCTTCTACGGTCCTGTTTCCCTGTCTCAGGTTCATGAACTCCGCTACCTTGGCCTCCCTGAGCTCCCGAGGGAAGAATATGTCCAGGAAGGCTGTAGTGAACTCCTCCTACTCCACCAATCTTGCCTCCGCTGACCTTCCCTCCTTTCACTATTTGTACCAAACTTGAGCTACCCCTTTCAGCTAATAGGCAGCCAAGTTGTCACTCTCTGAGGGACTGATACCCATGATTCAGGTGATATTCTTAATCTCATCAACAAATCCCTGTGGGTCCTCTCCCATCTTAGATCCATGAAAGTCCAGAGGGTTCACCCCGATGAAGTACCGCACCCTAACAGCTGCTGCAAACCTATTTGTGTTCACTGGCACCACCTGCTGGTTCACCTGGTTGGTTACAGCTTGGGCGAGCAACTGAATGGCCGCCTTGAATTCTACAGTAGATATCGAGTCATCCTAAGGGGTTGTCGGGGCTAGTGGGGCAGTCCCCTGGGCATTACCGTCTCTCCTTCCATTACCGCATCGTGGAGGCATAATTCACTGAAATGAAATAGAGCATGAGTTAGGAGAATTATTTTGGAACTGAATCTCAACGCACGATAAGGAGTATGAAATAACGGGAAGTTTCCTAATGACATCTCATAACCTCCCTGTTATAAGTGTGGCGCGCTTCACACCCATGAAGAGGACTCTACTTGATGCTGCTTTCAGACATCCGAGGATACTCTGAATCAAGTGCTCTGATATTAAGTTTGTCACGCCCTGAGTTTACACCCTGGACGGAACACGGTACTTGAAGCCACAAGTGCCCCAAGTCAACCCCTGGTCTATTATACACTGGCATTCTAAGTAACATAAAATATATACAGCGAAAATTTAAAGCAAAAATATAAATACTTGAAAATATTAGAAGAAGGCTACATGTTAAGTATAATCAATTTGAGTCTAAGAAACAAATCTACATTATGAGTTGCTGGGACAAACCCCCAGCTAACTCCAAATCTAAATAAGAAGGAAAGAAAGAATAGCTAAAGAAAATAATCTCCGTCCTCAAAGGATGAGGACTCACCAACTAATGATAGCTGAGTTCTTCGGTGAGCGGTCGGCTAATAGGTATTTGGCCAACTCACTAGCCTCAAGTCATGGCTAGTTTNATGATAGCTGAGTTCTTCGGTGAGCGGTCGGCTAATAGAACTGAGACTGTGATCCTGCAGTTGTATCATAAAATGATACAACATAAAAGTATGCATCAGTACTTTGAATGTACTAAGTAAGTGAAAGGAACATAACACAATAGAATCAATAAAAGAGAATGCTGAATAGAAAAGACATGTGATAACCAAATAAAACTACCGAAATAACTATGGTGGTCTGATAGACCCTGTCTGATGTTCAAAGCATGTTCTAAGTCTGGATCACTGATCT
Organism: Datura stramonium; assembly: GCA_018107945.1. Taxonomy (NCBI): domain Eukaryota; kingdom Viridiplantae; phylum Streptophyta; class Magnoliopsida; order Solanales; family Solanaceae; genus Datura; species Datura stramonium. The sequence continues at coordinate 111,863 of JACEIK010001167.1, forward strand.
GAGCTGAACTAAACTGAGACTAGACTGAACTGACTAGTGGGAGAGTCTATAACCGACATGTAACCACGTGAGCTAGACGTGGAGTCTGATGTATACACCCCACGGGTAGGACCCAATAAGCTTTCCCAGGATATAAAGGCATGAACTGGGTGATCACAAAAGTTTGGGTCCAATCAGGCCAATAAATACTGAGACCTGTGCTGGCAACGTATTTCTAGGAACCTGGGTGCGCTGTAATTTCGGTCCGCTCGATGCTAAGTCCTACTCCCACTGGATAATCCTGAACTAAATACTAAGCTAATAGCTCGAAACTGGGGCCCAAGACTAGACAGGGATATTTAACTGAAAGTACCCTGAGAGTCTTATCGAACCAGATTTTGGAACTGGGTTCTAGACTGGTCAGAGCTGCTTATCTAAAAGCGTCGTAACCATCTAAGAACAAACTGAAATCTGAACTAGGGTCCTAAGGCTAGTCATAGCTATATGTCTAAAGTGTTATGACTACCTAATAGACCAATAAACTTAATTCTAAATCTAATTTTGATAACTGGGAGGTAATACTGACACCTCAGGATTTTCTATAGTCAAACTGATCAGCTGACATTTCTGAATGACTCTGAGTATTTCACATTTTGACTAAAGTTAGACAACCATGTATCTGACTGAGAATTTAGCATATGAGATAACATGAGAATTCACTACACTGGTCTAATCAAGAAATTTAAAGGGTTATCATTTCAGCAAAAAATTCTTGTTTGTTCTACCCTCAAGAACTAGGGCTAAAGCCAATGCACATGGATAAGCATCAATACTATCATTAGCTGGTGGAAAATACCTATAATTAATATACCTGATGATTCCACATGGATTAAACAAGACATTATCAAGAATTTCTCAACATTCGAAAATCTGCAGGGCTAGAATTCACTTTTGTAGGAATAATATCAATTTACTCATGAACTAATGGAAATCATGTCTAAAAATAATCATTGATATCATTCTATGCGAATTCAAAGAAAATTTACGTATAATCACTTCGCATTCGAAAGCTCAGGGCTAGGATTCATAAAGAAATTAGAGAAGGGTTTTGGGAACGCAAAGGAAGAACTATCCCTTGTTGAATTCCCACATACCTGACTAAAATTCCCTAGAGAAGGAAGCTTGAATTGTTGCAATGGATGTGGAACCCTAGACCTTGCTTGAGAGCTCTTGAGTGAGAACTTGCGTAACTTTTCTGAAAATCTGAGTGGGAATGATGTGAAAACCGTTTAACCCCTCTAAATTCCCTTTAAAATACCCAAAACAACTTAGTTTAGGATCTAAGAGGTTAGGAAATTACCAAAATACCCTTAGGAAAATCATAGGAAATAACTATCAGGTGGTCCCAACGAGGGACCTAACGACCGTTACCCTGGGCCACGACTTGTGGCATGATCCGTGAGGTACACTGGTCATCTGATCACCTAGGCTCGTCATGGGCAACCTCACGATTCGTTGCTGGTGACGACGACTCATGGTCACCACCCTTTATGTACACTGCCTCCATGCCAAATATTTTCTCAATTAGCTGACCACGACACTCCCCATGAATCATAGGGACTGACCAAGACTCATGGGGTCTTCCGTCAAGTACACTGGCCCACTCCCTTTTCATTTCTTATTCACCCACCCCACGACTGACCTAACGACTCGTGAGGCCTGACCACTAATCGTTGTCACGCCCGTGGGGACACTTTTCCTCAAATTCTAAACTCCTCCCCTAGCCTCCCCACGAGTCACATCACGACTCGTGGGCTGCACTAACGGGTCATTTCACAACTTGTTCTGTGTCTGGTGCCAGTTTTGAACTTTTTTCCGTTTCAACTCCCGGATCTGATCTTTGGGCTTCCGAAGTATAACATACTTAGATAACAATATGTGAATTTTATTCATGTTCTTATCAGCGTGTCCTAAGAACTTGTCAAAGGAAAAGGAAGAAATTACTAATTTTGTAATCGTTTGATATCAAAATATATATTTAGGGCATGTATATAATTCTCACTTTTGATGGTTGTAGATGCATGGACCTACAATTTCTCAGTGCTATATGTATAACCACTTTAATTTGTTATATTTATTTGATGAAGGCGTCTTGTTTAATTAATTCTTATTAATTAATAGCAGAATGATCACTAGTCCTAGAACGATGTGCTATAATTTTAAAAGAATATAGCAGTATAGTACTCTATAAATTAATATGGGACAATAGTGTTTTTCTACATATTGTTAATGTTATTACTTTGATGTAACGTGCACGTAAACTACTTCTAATAGAAATGATGCAATATTTAACTAGTAACCAATATAATGATATCTTCCTGAATTTTGATCTGTTAGCAGCTAGAATAATGATGTTTCTGAGTTAAGATAATCCCATTTGTAGATATAGTCTATCCAAGAATTATTTCATTGTCTACTTCATTAATTAGAGAAGTCTATTTCTTCATTATCTACTTCTACTCTTTTTTTTTGCACTCAAGGAGAAGATATCCAGTATATCTTTTACTCATTCTTCCTCCCATTCCCAATCAGAGACATAGTTGAATTCATGTTCAACTCTATCTAAAACCATCATATGAAATTATCATATGTCCAGAAAATGTAATGCAACAACATATAATTGTGCATTGCATTTTAAGAGGACATACCAAAACTGTGACCATACAGCACACATACTTTGAAATTGATATTTTGAGTTTGTTGTTGTTGTTGTCATCGTCGTCGTCTTCATCATTGGCTACTTCAATTATTTAAGTCTATTTCTTCTAATATAGAACAAATCTAAGTACTTCATTACATTTTTTGCTACTTGACAACTTTGTTATTCTATGTTATACGTATTACTTTGTGTTTTTTCATAATTCATTTACAACAATTATTAAGGAGAAGGTGGGTGAGACTTCAACAATAAGAAATGAAGAAGGTGTTCAAGTAGATTGTAAGAATTGCAAGATTCAGGGACATAGTGAACGGGAATGTTATATTTTGCATCCAGAGTTATATCCTAAGTAGGAAGAGGAGTAACAAAGGGAGACTGAGAGAAAGAAAACAAGAGATTGAAGTACAGGTGCTACTCAACAATCAGAGAAAGAGGGATAGAGGCAGAAAGATGAACAAGAATTTCATATTCATAGAAACAGAAAGAAGAAGGGAATATCAAATAATAGAGAAGGGAGGAGAAAAGGGAAGGAAATGAGATGGGAACAAAAGAAATAACAAGGGAATAATGACTTTACCACCACTAATAAATTTGACCTACTAAATGAGGAGCAAGAGGAGGAGAGAACAAATATAGAAGACAAAAAGGAAAAGGAGATTAATGGATTAAAGAAGCATGATGAGGATCTCAGGGGAACAAGGGCACAATCAGATAACACGGTCAAGGGGAACAAAGAAAAAGTAGATAACACAGCCACAACAATAATTGCTTGGGAAGCAGAAGGAAAGGTGCAAGATCCCACTGTTGGGAAAAATAATAATACAAAGCTAGATATTATAGACAAAGGCTTAAAGGAGGGAGGGGACACAAATAATAGTGTGCCAATACTGGATACAGAAGAGCAAGAAGATCAGGAGCATGTGGCGGAGGGTAACTTAGATGAAAATATTAATATTATAGGGAGGACAGGGGATTTTTCACCAAGACACATTGCAGACATGAAAGAAAGCTCCAAAAGGAATAAACATCAGGTTGCAGTGCCTTTACAGGTGTAACAATTTGAAAATTTACTAGACCAAACTCAGACTTTGCATGAAAACTTAGAAAGAACTAGGAAAATTTTTGTCTCAGGACGACTCAGACAACGAGTTGTTGTCAGCACCAACAGACTATTGTATGAGTCGTTGTTTGATTTGCAAGGTTTTCATTGAGGAACCAACGAGTCATGCAACGACCCATTATGAAGAGTAATGAGTCATTCTGTTGAGTCATTGTTGTGCAGTACAGAAATCTTCCAGACATCTCTCAAAAGCCACAAGTGGAACTCACGACTCGTTTTCACCTCTATAGGTCATCATTTCCACCCATCGCCAAATCCAGAAATACTTCAGGTAAAATCAATGGAAGCAACGAGCAGATACAACAACCCATTGGTTCAACCAACGAGTCGTTGGGTCATCTGTTGGTAGTGGTTTCAGATTTTTGTTCCAACCCCTCCAGTGGCCACGAGAGGAACCAATGACCCATTGGTATATCCAACGAGTCTTTTTCACATCTCATTGCCAATTTCAAGTGAGGATAGATTTTGGTCCAGGACCAATGACTGGTCCCAATAAGTCATGGTTTCAACCAACAACTTGTTGTGTGACCCCTTGGAACCCGACAACAGTTTTTTTAGACTTTCTTTCAGGGGTATTTTCATAACTTTTCACCTTTTTAATCCCTAAACTACATCATTTTGGGCACGTTTTGGAGACAATTCAAGGGGTGATCGACTTAATCCCTTTCATTTCTCTAAATTCACGATTTTTAGAACGTAGAAGTTCCAGCTAGACGGCGCAGAGCTAAGCTAGGGCTTCCAGCTTTCTTCAAGACTTCTCCAGATTTCTCCCAAGGATTTTACAATAGGTATTTGAGAATTCAAAAAGGGAATTTCCCTTCCCTTTTGTCTCAAAATCCTTCTGAAATATCTTATCAATTCTAGCCTTGAAGATTTGAGTTAGGGTAAAATTGTAACTAGATTCTGATTAATTATCGTGGATTGTTGCTCATATGAATTCTTGCTATGTTTCCTCTACATAGTGATCATGTTGATATCTTCTTCATGTGATATGGTTTTATCCCTAATTCTATAACTGCAGTAAATTGGGTCTTGCATGGTTGACTAGATACTAGTGTTGCTTGACTTTGTTAGTTCTTGAATTTCCATGGTATTACCATCATGTGAGTTCACAGTCAGTTGGCATGTTAGTTCAGCCTCAGTCAGAAATTATCCTTTTTAGTATCTCTCAGTAAGTCAGTTGATCAGTTTGACAATAGTAAGATCTTGAGGAGTTCAATTTAGTAATACTCCCTAGTTTCAGTTATCAGTTAGTTCTCTAGACGGTTATGATGCTTCTAGATAAGCAGCTCTGACCAGTCTTAAAACCATCAATATTAGTTATCAGTTAGTTCTCTAGATGGTTACGATGCTTCCAAATAAGTAGCTCTGGCCAGTCTTAGAACACCAGTTTTAGTTATCCGACCCTATAGACTCTCAGGTTACTTCTAGATAAGTATTCCTGACTTAGTTCAGGACCCCAGCTTTGAGCTATCAGTTTAGTAGTCAAGTTAAGACTATCTAGTGGGAGTAATACTTGCACCGAGCGGATCGGAGTTCCAGCGCACCCAGGTTCCCAGAACTACGTTGCCACAGTAGGTTATTGGCCCAAACGGGCCCCAGACTTGTGATCACCTAGCTCAGCCACTATACCCTGGCAGGTACAATGGGCTTTCTCTAATGGGTGTATACATTAGACTCCATGTCTAGCTCACATGGTTATATGCCGGTTATAGACTCTCCCACTTATCAGTACGGTTCAGTTCAACTTAGTCTCAGTTTAGCTCAATTCAGTCACTCAGTTCTTGGACATGTTTATGATCGTCAGTCAGGGTCATTATTGACCGTTTCACAGTATTATCGCAACTTCTATCACTATGCAGTATCAATTATTCATTTCATGTTATTTCAGTTCAGTTGTTTATTTTTCATGCTTATTGTATATCTAACTTAATCAGTACATTCAAAGTACTAACGCATACTTTCTATGTTGTATCGTATTATGATATAGCGCAGGTTCCCAGTCTCAGCATCGTCAGTAGTTCCTCCCCATGATTCCAGCAGCAGTCCTATTGTTGAGTCCTTATCTTTCGAGGACGTTGTTTTCTTTTCAGTTAGTTCAGTACTTATTCAGACTTTAGAGTTAGCTGGGGGCTTTTCCCAGCAACTCGTCAGTTAATAATTAGCTTTCAGATACAAATGTTTAGTATTCAGTACAATTATGTTTATTCTTTTCAAAACAGTTTTACTTGGATGACTATTTTATATAGCTTCCTCTTATGTTTACATAGTTTACCAGTGTAATGTTAGACCATGGGTTATCTTGGGGTCACTTACAGCACCAAGTACCGTGTCTCTTCCAGGGTGTAGACTTGGGTCATGAAAACAGGTACAAACAAGGAGTAGTAGGGAGAGAGAACACGACAGTGATCAATGATTGACAAGATTATATTTTGGAACATAAGATCTGTTAATTCTCAAAACTCTTTTGAGAGATTAACAGAATTAAATAGAAGACATCATTACTCATTTATAGCCTTAATGGAGTCATTTCAGGATCCACGAGTCTTGGAACATCTTAAGAAGACTGGGGATAGAACCATGTTGTAGTTAATAGATCTTCCAAGATTTGGGTCTTTTGGAAGGATGATTGGGAAGAAGGGTTGGATCTAGACACTCATTAGCAAATCACAATAAATTTTGAGACCTATGGGAAAAGTAGAATTACTTCAATGTATGTTAGATGTAATTCTCTAGAAAGGTTGGGATTATGGGAGGACTTAGAGTCTGTAGCTTATCAAAATACATATCCATGGGTTGTGGGTGGAGATTTCAATGTCATACTAAACGAAAATGAAAAACAAGGAGGCCTAGTTTTTGCCCAGAGTGAAGCTATAGATTTTTCACAATGCTTAAATAATTGTGCTCTAAAGGAACTAAGATCTATGGGGAGCAAGTTTACATGGTGGAATGGAAGACTAGAGGATGACTGTATTTTCAAAAGATTAGATAGAGTTTTGGGGAATAAGGAATTCTTTGGTATTTTCCCATCAAGTGAAGTGCACCATTTAATCAGAGAAGGATCAGATCATGCACCTCTGCATGTCATTTGCAATACTAAGGAAGAGGTAACAGTGAAGCCTTTTAAGTTTCTTAATTTTTTGACAAGGCATAGTCAATTTAAGAAATTTGTAGAGGATAATTGGAAGATGGATTTTATAGGTAATCCTTTCATGGTTTTCAAGGCAAAGATGTACAATGTAAAGAGAGCCTTAGCATCATGGAGTAAAACTACATATGGAGATATCTTTTAGAGAATTGCCACCCTAGAAGACACAATAAGAGTGATTTAAATATAGTTGGAAACATTGCCTACCCAGGAAAACATGTGAAACTAATGAAGGCTGAGGCAGAAATAAAGAGGTATAGGAAAATTAAAGAAGAATATTGGAAGAAAAAATTAGGCATGCAGTGGTTTAAGGATAGTGACAATAATACCAAATATCTTCATTCATATGTGAATGGAAGGAGGAGGAAATTGTTCATAGGAGATATAAGGAACAATTGATGAGTGGTGGTGAATGATCAAGAGGAAATAGGAAGAGAGGCTGTGACATTTTTTTAGGATCAATTTAAGGAAGAAGGGAGTTTCAATGATTTAAGATTGATGGCTAATATTCCTAAACTTATTTCCACGGAGCACAATGAGGATATGGTAAAGCTACCTACTGAAGAAGAGGTCAAGAAAGTGGTATTTGAGTTGAATGGCGACAGTACTAATGGTCCTGATGGATTCTCAAGGAGATTCTTTCAGGTTTGTTGGGAAATTATTGGTACAGATGTCACAACTATGATAAAAGCTTTTTCCTGAGGTCAGAAATTGCCTAGGTTTATTACTCACACAAACCTAATTTTAATTCCAAAACAGGAAAGACCTGAAAGACTGACTGATTACAAGTCAATCAGTCTCAGTACCTTTGTTAATAAGATCATATCCGGAGTGCTGCATGAAAGATTGCTGATTCATTTGCCAAGGATTATGTCTAAGAATCAGACTGGGTTGTCAAAGGAAGAAGTATAACTGAGAATGTACTGTTGACACAAGAGATCATAAGGGATATGAATTTGAGGAATAAATGGCAAAATGTGGTAGTTAAGCTGGACATGGCTAAGGCTTATAATAGAGTATCCTGGATTTTCTTGACTAAAGTTCTGAGGAATTTTGGGTTTTCTGAGGTGATAATTGACATGGTGTGGAGGTTAATTTCTTACAATTGGTACTTAGTCTTAATTAATGAAAAATCTATAGTTTTTTTCAAATCATCAAGAGGGATAAAACATAGCGATCCCTTATTTCCTATCCTGTTTATTATTGTTGCTGAAGTTTTATTTAGAGGGAGGAACAATCTACATGATGTTACAGCCCGTAAAATTTCCGACACATAGATGGCCTATTCGCATGTTGGTTAAGAGTTTTTGAGTGCCACACATGCTAGAAAAAGGCCCGGAAAAAGACCGGACAAGAAATTCGTCGAACCATCGCGGAAGGAGCCGGGGCAGAGCCCCTCCGCGATGGCAACGTGTCAAGGAGGGAGGGCCTCCGCGTTGGCCCCGTGACACGTTGGCCCTGTCCAGGCTCAAGTATATAAAGCCTCCAACTTCAGTTTAGTTCATTTAAATCAATAATTTCTAGAGAAGTCACGAAAAAAACAGAGGGTACGTAAGGTTTTGATAATTATCGCTCGATTACGCCGTCAAACGCGGTCCAAACTCAAATTAACCTCAGATACCGAGGTATTTAGCAGNTTCATCAAATTACTTCGCACCCTCTGTTTCTCTCGTGGTTATTGGAAATTATGAAATGATAGTGAAATAAACCAAAGTGGGAGGCTTTTATTCTTGGGACGGAATGTGACTTCGCATTCATGGAATGCGACGCGCCGACTTGGCGCTTGTCTGATCTTTCCCCGGGCCTTTTTCTAGCATGTATGGCATTCAAAAACTCTTAACCAACATATGAGTAGGCCATCTACAGGTCGAGAATTTATGGGGTGTAACATGCACTATGCCTGTGTAGCCTTCATGACCAACCCCAGGGTTATTAGCTATGTCGACACCCGCTAGGGGTGAGATGACATCGCTCTACGGAGCGGTATGCCATCCGCAAGGGACGAAGATAGGGTCCCAGGTCCTCATTTGTCGTGGTTGGCTTTATACACCCCCGTCGAGCCTGGTGCCCGGGGTGCAGATATCAGGAGTCCATTGGACTCAGACACAACTACAGTCAGGGGCTAAGCAGGCTTAGTTGCAGACCCAAGGGACCAGTAGGACTGCTATAGCTATTAATTGACCTAATGTGACCTTGATAGGGGTATATATACTGAAGTGTACTCACCAGGGCTTATGGGGGGCCCAGGTGGGTTATTTTGTGTTGGTTGTACCTTCCAACTTACGGGGGTCAGGTAAGGTTGTTGTTTGCTTTAGTTATTAATAAATTAGATAGTAAGAAGTTCTATTACTCAAGTGTGATCTCTATCCCTTCGTTTCAATTATTCTAAGTTCTATCTCTTTATTTCAGTCATTTACAGTTTTCGCCTTACATATTCAGTACATATTGTACTGACGCCCTTTTTGGGGTGCTGCATTACTTTCCTGCAGGTACAGATAGATGAGGAGTAGGTCCTTATTAGCCTCCAACTAGGATTAGCAGAAGAGTCGGCTCCTTTCTTCCGAAGCTTATAGACAGAAGGTTTACTCCTTTTTTATTATACAATTTATGGGTAGGTCGGGGCCCTGTCTCGACCATCATATTACTCCTAGAGGCTTGAAGATTGTTTCTATTTCCCTGTGGTTAGCTGCTATTGGTCGTGTGGGGCATTGCTTAGCCGATAGATTAGCGGCCTTGTCGGCCATAGTTTAGCTTAGCACTGGATTTACTTTACAGTCATAACTAGATATCATGGTGGTCTTGTCGGTCTGCATAGGATTCCCTGTTATTGCCTGTTTCTGGTTAGCTATTTTTCTTTACAGGTGGCTCTAAGGCCTTGTCGGCCGGGGGTTGTATTTACAGCCGAAATATAGCCCGTTGTTTTCTTGATTTGGGAAGTAAGCTTGCACCAGGAGTGCATAGGCCTAGTTAAGTTAGATCAGATCCTAGTAGGACACCAGGTGCCCGTCACGCCTCTTAAGGTTGGGCGTGACAAGGAAGAGGCATTAAATGTGGTTGGGAAGGCCGTGAGGGGCCTGACCAACAAAGAGGGAGGAGGCAACCAACAACTACCAAAAACTTCTCATGATAATATTAGTGAAGCATTAACCCGTATGTCTCAATAGGTTGGTTCAAACCGTCATACTATCTTTTCATGTGAAAGTGATTTTCAACAGATTGTACATACATCTCAAGATGTTAATGCTTGGCATACAAGTCTTGGTCCTCAAAATATTAGTGGTCAATGAAAAACTCCTACGTCCCTGGATGTTGGTCATCAACAAGCACCTTTTTCTCAAAATATTGATGCAAAGCAAGCAACTCCTTTAGATGTTTCTAGTGGAAAAACATTGCAACTTTCGGAAGTAGTAACCCTCAGGCGGGATGAGATACTCTTGGAGGCATAATATCCTTGAAAGTAAATGGAGATACATAAGTAAATCAAATTGATACAAGTTGTCATTAAAATATATTTTTATTTGATAATCTTCGCATAATATTTTGTACTAATTATTTTGTAGATTCTATCCACATAGGACTGTTCAGGATGTGACGTTAGCCTTTAAGAAAAGCTTCACTGGACCATGGCATTGTTAGAATAAAGTTCCAGAGCATGTACGAGACAAATGGTTCAATGACTTTGAGGTATTTATACTTAAACAAGAGTCTAAGGATTAAACTTAAGTGTCGGATTTTTTAATAGTGGTGTAAGCCAAGAGACTCAGTATGTGTATAATTTTTATAATAGAAAAATTGGAAGGTGATAGCAAAACAACAAGAATTTTCACTAAGTCGACTATAATTTAATAAATAATCAGCTATTCTTTTTAATTAGAAATGTTTGTCTTAACTTGATACTAAATTTATTTTTTACTTTCTAACTGCAGAAAACTTATTCTTTTCCTGATGAGGATAAAGTTTCTGTTCGAAATTTTTTTGACCAAGTGGGTAGTGAAAGATTGAGTGATACTTTGGGAAAAGCAGAGAAAGAATTTTCAAGAACAGAGAAAATACCAAGGTGGATTGCTCAAGATCATTGGGATGGTTTGATGCGATATTGGAACTCTGACGATTTTAAGAAAATTTCAGCAACTCGAAGAATATAATGTCATCTAATAATGGAGAAGGTCCTTCCTTACACACGGGAGGATCAGTTGCATTCACTGAATACAGAAGAAAACATGTAATTTTTTCTCTTTTTCAGTATTAATCATTATTTAGTATTATGTTATTCTATGATTTATCTTGAAAATTAACAATATTTTTAATGGTTGTAGAAGTTGCTAACGGGGGAAAATCTTTAAAATGATGAATTGTTTTTGATGACTCACAAAATCAAAAATAAAAATAAGTGGATCTGTGGAAAGTCAGAAAGGATGTGGCTATGTTTTTATCTCATTTTTCAGTGATATTTATTCAGGAAGTAGTTTTTATGTAAATTAAAATTCATGTTAATTGTGTTCTGATTGAAGAAAAAGAAATTGCTTTATTACTGAGATTTTTTTCCTTTTCTTTAACTCTTGGAGATTATATCAGTAAAGTAATTTCACATTTGAGAGAACTTCATGTATATTTGATTGTTAGCTGAGGTGTTAGATGCGCTTCTTCATCGAACTCTGAAAAGATAGCTGAGGTGTAGTCCTTGCCTTCTTCAAGTGAAATTTATCTTGAGTTAAAACTTAAAGCTTTGTAGAAGAATCTATGTGAAGTTGTGAACTAGTCCACATGTTCTTGTGTTGCATATAGTAATCTGGCTTTTCCGGTCATGAAGTATAAATAAAGTGCTACATGGAGTATTAAAATTTCTCATTAGAAATGTTGTCTTTACAAAATTGAATGTAACGGTAACATTAGTTTCTACTTTCCATGGTGAAATTTTTAAAATAATGTATGAGAACCTTGAAGATAACGAATCAATCGAGAGAAATATCATTCTAGTTTAGTTGCAGCCTTGTATTTTAGTTTGGTTAAAGTTCTTTTATTAATTTATATATACTTTTTGTTTATTTTGAAACTGAAATTCTTTTGAAAAAGCATGAAAGATATACATTTTGAATTAAAGTGTTTGTTATTTCCTCTATATTTTGGGGGATATGATAGTAGAAAAAAATCTATTCTAGAAATATTTTTCAAGTCGGCACTCCTCTAGGTGGGATGCAGTGATAGACTTTTACAGTAACTCATGCATATTTTTCAATTTTTAGACTAGGGGTATTTGCAATATGTTAATATGCACAAATATATAGAAGATGTGTAGGACTAAAGTTTGAGATATTTTACAGTATTATTGATCGATTATAAAAAAAATGGTGGGGTCTAATGACATGCCTTTAGGATAGTAAATTAACTCTTACTACAGCACAAGTTTTTAACTGAAAATTATTTTAGAAAAAGGCAAGTTGCAACCATATCTTTAAGCTTCTCTATCGAATTTCCCTACTATATCACTTATAACATTGCTTAAAGTTAACCCTCACTGTGATTGGTCAAAGTTGCATCATTCTCTCCTATTTGTTTTGGGAATTTATTAATCTTTCTACTATTGCAACTTTCAGGTATAACAACACTTTTCTGTATTTTGTTTTCCTTGTTCTCAGGATGAATACTTCCGCATGTAAGGTCTTGAAATGCTAATTTCTAATGCAACTCAGGAACTCCAAATGTAGATTGGTCATCAGTCCAAATCTCCTCATGATATGGTCTATGATTGAAAGTGGTGTCACTGGATTCATTTTCCTTTGGAGGGTGGACAACACTAGAAGTTCCATTCTCTGGATAGTCTTTACCTCAAACACATACCTTAAGTAGGCACTTGGATATGCATTTTCATGTCGCAATTTGAAGTTTTGAGATAAAATCAGCATTTGGACATGCGATTTCATCTCATAATTTCAAATCATGAGATGAAATTTCAAATTCTCCAAAAATCTTGATTTGAGATTTCAAATCATGAGATGGGATTTTCCAAATGTAAAATTTAACCCACAAGTTTATATTTTATAAATTAAATCTATCATTTTATATATACCAACTATATTTACCAATCATTTATTTAATAAATGTAAATAACCTTTGCCAACTATTATATTGGACATAAATAGTTTGTCAACTATTATATTGGACATAAATAGTTTGTCAACCTTTGTTGATACAATGTGAGAGAATTATATTAAAGAGTAGTACACTACAACTCATGTTTAGTTTTATCTTTTATTGAACTAAAGTTCGATTCTTAAGTTGTATTTTTCTTAGAACGGCTTTGTGAATAGTGTATTATATTTTATTATGAACTTTTACTTATTTGGTAAGATTGTATAAGAATTTGAGCAATTTGAATAGTTTTTACAACTTATGGGGTTCTTATGTTCATGAGAAAAAAATACAACTTAAAAAATTCCAAATTGCATGTTCAAACAAAACTTCAAAGTTCATCTCATATGATTTTATATCATGATTTCATCTCGCATGGCCAAACGGGCCCTAAGTTTGATACATTGAATTTATTGTTGTAGTTGTCCTTGACTACTTCTTCAATTACTTAAGTCTATTTCTTCTATTGCAGACAAATCTAAGTACTTCATTACACTTTTTGCTACTTGACAACTTAATTATTCTATATGATAACTAATTACTTTGTTTTTTATTATTATTTTTTAGAATTCATTTACAACAATTATTAAGGAGAAGGTGAGTGAGACTTCGTCAGAGAATAAAGAAGGTGTTCAAGCAGATGAGGGAGACTTAGAGAGAAACATGACAACAAATGGAGAAGAGGAAGGAGAAGAAACTAGCAAAGACAATGATGTGAATTTGTTGAAAACTATATCGGAGGAGCAACTACTGAACACTTGAATAGAAACAATTGGAGGAACAAAAAAAGGAAGAATATATGGTCTTGGTCCCAAAAATTATTTCTAACAGATTCATCCAATGCTAATTGTATATCCTCTAGTGCTCCTAATCCTCCAAATGTTCCTACACAATAAATTTTTGAAACATCCAAATTGTTATAACTCTTGAATATGTATTAGAGCAACGAATGATGAATATGCAAGAACATATGCAAGCAGGTATTCAGAAAACTATGAAAGTTGAAGTCAATATCGTGGTTCATACTGCTGTGGCTCAAATTCTTGGTTTCACTCCTCAACCGCCACCAAATGGTCTGGTTCGCCCCCAAAACAAATCTTAGATAGTTTATGTTATCGATTTGAAAATTTAATGCATGTTTTATTTACCAGTAACTTTTCTTCATAATTCAAGGATTAATGATACTATGATTATTCTTATTTGAAATTTTATATGTATTTCATTATTTATTTCATCTTATTAAATTATATAGAAAATTATATTTATATTTCTTCATATATAGTTTCTAGCTAGATATAGCTAGGAAAATATCCCAAGCCTAACACAAATATAAACTAGAATATTTATCAAATTAGTTAGAATAGCTTAGGCAAAATGTTCCTAGCTATATTTTGCTAGTCAATTAGCTAGAAAAATATTTCATCCAAAACGAGAAAAAAGGCTAGAGAATTTGTAAGTTTTGCTAGGGCCATTGCTAGCTATGTTTTAAAGTCAACATTGGCCAAACAAAATTTGCTAGAAATTTAGCTAACAGAAGTTGTAGCAAAATATTTGCTAGGAAAAGTGCCTAGCAGTGATATTCCACAAAAATTAGCTAGGAATGACAAGATCCTTAACTAAAATTTAGCGATGAGCTAATTAGCTACGGAAATTTGCTAAGGCCATTTTCCTAATTATATTGATATTAGCTAGAAATTTTGCTATTTTGGCTAGGATTTGTGTCTCTAGCTAATAGCCCGTTCTCTTGTATTGGTAGAATAATCAAATAACGACAACATCATGTTAATTAATTTTAAATTCTGATTAGCAAAAGTGAATTTAAACAATGCAGATCTCAAAAATTAAGAAAATAATTTTACTTTATTACTGTAAGCTCAATAACAATCCAAGCAGCAAAATGATGAT
>JACEIK010001167.1:195825-208417 GCA_018107945.1 Datura stramonium
CTAGACAAGATACACGCTACCAATGTTGCTCTATCTGCACTGAGGATGTTGTCATTCACTATCGGGGTCAGCCTGTGGTGGACCACTATCCATCATGCCATAGATATAATATTTAGTGAGGCTTTAGTGGCCTACAGACTACTGGTCACCCACTCTACTCTATAGTCAAACTCAACTGTGGCATTTGGAGCTCGATATTGTGGCCCATATAGCATCCGTGTAATGGTCCTCTTGGAGATATAATTGCATGCCTCTGGACCATCACACTATCAAGCTTAGGTTGCTCCTTTAGTTTCTACCCAGCCTTTGCTTTCTACTCCATCGTGGCCAAATAGTTGGCATAAAACTCCCTGACTAATGCAACACTGTAGCTATTACGGGCCTTAGCCATCCAGTCAAAAAAATAGAATCTAAAAATCTTCTTCATCTCCTCGACCTAATTTAATGCACTGGTCAGGATCCATGGTTCCTCTTCCTTAGGTGATGCTTGGAGGTGAGAGCAAGATCCTGCTCATAAATTTCCTACTCATCGGGTACTTACCACCTCCTAGTTTGTACTCTGTCGTGGAGGGGTCGAATCATCTTCTTCCTCAGTAGCATCTACATCAGACCCGACCTCATCATTACCATCTCCGGACTGGGCCTCCTCAATATTTGAGCCACTACCAGACTCCTAAGCCCGATCACCTACTCCTTCCTCAAACTAAGGAGCAGTTGTTGGAGCAGCGGAAGTAGCTTTGTCCTGAACCTTGGCTTGTGCCCTGGTGGTCCACGGCTTATTAGTGTCTGGTATATCCACTTGGTATTCATCCATCAAACCACTAGGGGTGTTGCCTACTTGGTCGGAGTTTGAGAGCTCTTCTCTCAATGCCCTCCAAGAAGCAATTTCAGCCTTGGCCCTCTTGTTTTGGGCCTTGTTTGATTTTCTTTTGATTTTCATTATACCCGTGGATAAAAAGGTTAGTATGTAAGATCGGAGAAAAAAAAAGAAAAAATATCATCCTTAGTAATTTTTCATGAGTCATAAGTACGAGTCATACCATGATGGTACGATCCGTACTAAGACTCGTAGTATGCTATGACACTATCATGATTTCTTGGTATGACTCGTACCAAGTTGAATGGTTCATACTAAGGGTCGTATGATGAATTCCCAAAAATTATGGTTATACGACTCATGATATGTATCGTAATTGGATTCCATGAGTCATATTAAGGATTTTTTGAACTTGGCCCTCCCTGCTTCTTGGTATGAACACTAGGTACGAATCCTAGTGAGATATCACGAGTCGTACTAGCCGTACCATGAGCTTTCAGTTAAGATTCCTTGGAAAATCTCACTGAGCCATCCTATGAGTCATAGTATGAAACCACCAATCGTAGGAGGGCTTGTAAAGCCTGTCCTTACCTTATTCATGTCCTGTTTACGGACCAAAAGAGCTTACAATATGTGTTCACACAAAAGGACCTCAATCTACGATAAAGGAGGTGGTTAAAGCTACTCAAATATTATGATATGAGTGTTCTTTACCATCCAGGTAAGTCTAATGTGGTGGAGAATCCACTTAGTACACTCTCCATGGAGAGTCTGTCCCATGTGGATAAAGGAAAGAAAGAGCTGGTGAAAGATGTGCATAATCTCGCAAGGTTAGGAGTTAGGTTGGTTGACTCTACCGATTGCAGTGTTTTTGTTCAAAGAGGATCCGAATTGTCCTTGGTGACTGATGTGAAGGCTAGAGAAGACGAGAACCTGAATTTGGTAAAGTTGAAGAAAGTTGTTCGAAGTCGGAAGGTGGAGGTCTTTTTCCAAGGGGGATATGGTGTGCTTCGGTACTAACCCGCCTATGTGTTCCAGATGTCAATGATTTGAGGAGCAAGATGTTGCATGAGGCTCTTGGATCCAGGTATTCTATCCATCCGGGTACCACCAAGATGTACCATGACCTACGGGAAATCTATTGGTGGAGTGGCATGAAAAAGGATATTGCAGAATTCGTAGCCAAGTGTCCAAACTGTCAGCAAGTAAAGGTTGAGTATCAAAGGCTGGAAGGAGTACTTTAGGATATTAGCATTCCTACTTGGAAGTGGGAAGAAATTGATATGGATTTCATAACAGGGTTACCTCGTACTCGCTGATAATATGATTCCATTTGGGTTTTGGTAGACAGGTTGACCAAGGCTGCACATTTTTTACCGTGAAAACCACAGACTCAACGGAGGATTACGCCAAGATATATATCCGGGAGTTGGTTCGATTGCATGGAGTGCCCTTGTCCATCATTTCAGACTGAGTTACTCAATTCACCTCTTAGTTTTAGTGGTCATTCCAAAAAGGGCTTGGAACTCAGGTTAAACTCAGCACAACATTTCATCCACAAATGGATGGTCAATGAAAATGGACAACTCAGACCCTCAAGGACATGTTGAGGGAATGTGTGATTGACTTTAAAGGTGGTTGGGATGATCACTTTCCCCTGATCTAGTTTGTCTACAATAACAGCTATCACTCTAGTATTCAGATGGCGCCATTCGGGGCTCTTTACGGGCGGAGATGTAGGTCGCCCATCGGATGGTTTGAGGTTGGTGAGGCGGCAATGATAGGGACGGACTTGGTTCATGAGGCAATGGAGAAGGTTTAGTTGATAAGAGACAAGTTGAAAACTGCCCAGAGTCGTCAAAATTCCTATGCGAAAATGAAAAGAAGAATATTAAAATTTGAAGTCGATGATTGGGTGTTTCTAAAGGTATCTCCCATGAAGGGAGTGATGTGGTTTGGAAAGAAAGGAAAACTCAGCCCTCATTATGTTGGCCCCTACCAGATTGTTAAACGGGCTGGTAAGGTGGCATACGAGTTGGAGTTTCCCTCAGAGTTATCTTTCGTGCATCATGTGTTTCACATATCTCTTTTGAAGAAGTGTTTGGGTGATCCATCTTTAATTGTCCCGGTGGACAGTATTGGTGTAAAAGACAGCCTTAGCTATGAGGAGGTTCGGGTGGAAATACTAGATAGATAGGTTTGAAGTCTAAGTAACAAGGAAGTAGCTTTAGTTAAAGTGTTATGGAGGAATTAGCATGTTGAAGGAGCTACGTGGAGGCCGAAGTGGATATGATGGCTTGACACCCACATTTATTCTCTACAGGCTCAGTTCCGACTTGAGGTATCAGTTTTGCTCAAAAACTCTAGCTTGTTTCATGTGCGCGAGTTTCTTTTATGTATGTGGATGTATGTATGATTCCTGAATTTAGCTCAGGTATGCATTTTGAATCGGAGGTAGTCATTCCATCAGTTTTTGATTTAAATGATCAGTATTTAATTTTGAAAATTGCATATCTCTACTTTCTTTGTGTTATCCAACATTCGATGACGAATGTTCCCAAGGGGGAGATATTGTTATAACCCGGAAGCCCAAAGATCAGACCCGGGAGTTGAAATGTAGAAAAAATGAAATTCTGCACCAGATCTCAGGACGGGTCGTTAGGTGACCCGTGAGGAGGGACCACGAGTCGTGGGGTGACTCGTGGTCAAGGATAGAGGAGTGTGGTCTAGAGGGGTCACCACAAGCATGACCACGAGTCGTGGTTAGGCCACATGACTCGTGGAGTCACCCGTGGTCAGGATTGAGGTGTGGCATGGAAATCATGGAGAGTGGGGATCACGGGAGGAGAACACGAGTCATGGTCAACCACCATGATTCATAGGGTCCCTCGGGGGTCCCCTGATGGAAATAGGCAGTGGATTTGACGATTTGTGGCCACGAGTTGTGGCACCTGGGGACGAGTCCTCCAGTCTCTCGTGGGGACTACCAGTCAATAAAATCCTGCGATTCTAGTAAGGGTCATTTCATAATTTATATGTTCTAGGGCCCTAAACTACATCGTTTTATGTATTTTTCTGGGCATGATAAGATAGGTTAAGACCCTCTAATTATCCTCATTCCCATGCATGCAAGTTAGGAAAATTTTAGAGAGATCAAGCCTAGTTCAAGCTATTCTCCATCAATTCTCCCTTGGGCATCCGAAGAACATTGGAATCTGTCTTACCCTGGTACGTAGGGTTACGAATGGGTGTTTTCGTTCACACCCATGCCCATTCTCTATTAATTTATGAAAATCTATCAAAAATCTCATGATATTTGAATTCAATTTTGTGAAAATTTAATGATTTACTAATGGGTTGTTATGATTTGCAAATTACATAATATTTTATGAATTTTGATCAGATTTAAAATCTTTCTTATAAAATTATTGATTTCGATTTCTACTCCGTTAACCCTAATCATGCATGACCTATGATGAATCGATTTATGATCTACACACTAATTGTTGATATCTACAAACCCAACATGATTTATGATTTTAAATATGGATTTATTCAATTACCCATCATGACTTGATGATTTACAAGTTATATGTAAGATCTAAAAGTATGCCTGAAACCTATGATTCATGAATTTTGTTTTGGCCGACTCACACGCCTTTTGTCATGGCTAGTTCACGTATGTACAAGAATGTTTATGATTATAATGATTTAACTAGCCCATGAATTCATGCATGTTATACTATTAGCACTATATATGTTTTGGGAGTAGTATCGAACACCGAGTAGGTTCGAGGCCTAGGCTCTGTCCCGGATCTCATAAACTACGTGCCACCGTAGGCATGTTGGGATCTTCTTTGTGACTTTTCCCGACCCAAATGGCCCTTTTCATGGAGATATCACACTTTCATGGTTCTACCCTTGGCAAGGTACGAACACCCTCCCGACTAGGGTCACAAGTCGGGCTTCATGTGTGCTCATATGGGGTATGCTGGTTAAGAGAATCTCCCACTGTTTCTCATGATTTATGCATGTTTATGAATATGTGTATTGGCTCAAGTTATGTTCAAAATATCTTTTCTCTCATGATTATGATTACGAATGTATTATGAATATTTCGAAAACCTTGAGCCTTATGTTATGTTATGTTACGATATTTACAATATGAGCATGATGTTCTACTCTTATGATGCTTTATGAGTTCCTTTACATACTTTTAAATGTCCATTTACTTACCTTGAATACTCAGTACATTCCACGTATTGACCGCATACTTTCTGTGTTATATCATTTTACTCTGCTCTCAGGCTCATCCTCATCCTTAGTCCATCCCAGAGTTAGCTTTCAGCTCTGTTAGTGAGTCCTCATGTTTCGAGGGCCATTTGATTAAGCATGTATGATGTTCTATGTTTTAGTATTTGGCCGGGTTAGTTGGGGGTGTTGTCCCATCAACCCATCTTACTTGTTAGAGTCTTTTAGACAGTATGTAGTACTCATCCTTATGTATATGTCTAGTACTTTCGAATGTTATGATATGCTATGTTATGTTTACGTTCCGTTATGCCTTATGTTCAGTCTTCCGCTTAAAGTGAATGAAGTTAGATGTATTCTTATGCCATGGGTTGACTTGGGGCCTCTCGGGGTTCCTTGTCTCGTGTTACGATCCGGGACTACGTTCAGGTCATGACACCTTATTTTCCTTGCCATAAATCAGGTGATCATGGCATCTGTCCTGAACATCAAAAATGAGAATATCTTTGCTTAGATAAATGACAACATCGATTATGCGAGTGTTATAGTGCTTCCACGAAGTAATGCTACCACCTTCAAGATTAAGGGAAGAATATACACCATGCTAAACGTTGAGGGTCAATTTCATAACTTCACTGATCGGGACCCACATTACCACCTAAACAATTTCTTGGAGGTATGAAATATACACAAACAGAATAATGTATTTGATGATGTTATTCATCTGAAGGTCTTTAAATACTCACTTGCTGGGGAAGCCAGAGACTAGCTCCATCATTTTCTACCAAACTCTATCCACACATGGACTAAGTTGGTAAATATGTTTTTGCAGAAGTGGTTTCCCACAAGCAAGAAGGCAGAACAAAGAGACATGATCTTTCACTTCAAGTAATTACTAGGAGTGTAGTTGTTCGAGGCTTGGGAGAGGTTCGAGCAGTATATTGAGCTCCTACTCCTAGGTTCCATAAAAATATTATTCTAGATAAGTTTTACACTAGGTTGTACTGTCTTACCTAACGGGGAAAATAATGTGGCATGTGGCTATTTTATGAATGAAACTTATAACAGTATCACCACCATTCTAGGCATAATAACCAAGCATAATCAAGCTCTACATGTATGAGATAACAACCGGGGGTGTCACTATTGGTGCCTTATTAATGAGCCATCTAATGAAGGAGAAATAGGAATGAGACCAGATGATTGCAAACATGGAAACTAACATTGCTTTTGTAACACCCTGTATAATTTAAGCAATAAATTTATACTTTTGAGGTAGGACTAAGAGTACATAATATGATAAGAAAGATATTTTATGAGGTATCCAAATCCCTATATGGTCATATGTTAATATTTGACATCAATAAATTTGTAAAATAAAAGCCGGCAAAAGTTATTGCAAATTTATTTCATAAATTCTCTGAAATTTAGGTTAGATGTCTAGGAACTTTTCTCCCAACATATTAAGATTTAAAGGCCTACGACCTATCAAATTTTCAGGTCTATAATTCTAGTTCCAACAGCTTAATCCATTCGCTACTACAACTTCAGAATAGTGAGATGTTTTCATTTCTGGAGACTGCATAAGCAAGCACGTCATAGGTAGCCAAGTCGGTGGAGGACTATATAAAGTCTCCTTGGTTTGTGGTCATATCTTAAATTCATTTCAGTGTGAGGATGCTGGAAACTCTCTCCTCTACATAATCTTGATGATCTTGATGATCTTGATGATTTTGAGTCATAAATCCATGGTTCAATATTGAATTTAATGCTCAAAAGTTGTAATCCTCCATCTAATTCGTGTTGCTTTCATTGTGTTGATCTTGTTGTGGTTGTTTCGTGTGTACCATCTGGGTAAGAACTCTTTCTCATTTCTTTCTATCTTGGTATTCCATTTATGAACATGTGAGTACTGTTAGTGCATCGAGTTGAAGTTTCTATAATTATATCCATAGAAAAATTTCGTCGTTTAGACCGTATTTTGTGTTGCCTTCTTGTTGGGTTCTTGAAGCTACATTTATGGTGATGTTGAGAAGTGCTTCAAGGCAGCATTTTGTGATGTAGAAGGTTGCTTAAGGAAGTGTTTTCTTTGTACAGAAAGTAAGAGTTTTTGCTAATTTCAATTTGTTGTCATAGAGGTATTTAGGGCTTCCATTTTCTCCTTTTGGTATGAATTTCATCGTAATCGAGCTCTTGTTGTTATCATGCGAGCCTTCTACTTTATGGATTGATTTTGTTTTGATTATCTTTCTGTTCGGGGGCTGTTTGGACTTACACATTCTCTCACTATTTGAGGCCATGAATCGGGCGATAGTTTGATCAATTGTCGTGCGCTGGTAGGGTGTTAGTAAGTATTGAATGTGAATTTTGTTTTGACATTGGGTACGACCTTAATTTTTGAACTTGGGGAAATATTTCTATGTGAATATAGGTGCATTTTGGTGACTTTGATTAGGATGGTTGGTGGCTCAGATTTGGCATTGATGAGCGAAATTGGAGTAAGCAGTATATACGTCTCGGTGACGGCGCTCGCGGGATGATTTTGTGGATGATAATCCGTACAAATTACTAGCTTTGGCCTATATTGTAGGGAATTTTTGTAGCTAGAAATTGATGGCTTGGTAGACTTAGGTGGATGGTGCGATGATTTGGTTGCTAGACTTGTTCAGGTAATTATGATCATCATGTTGGTGAATCTAGGTTGTCTATTGGAAAATTTGGGTTATAATTGGATAAGTACATGTATTAGGATCTTGTGTGACGGATAACACCTCTTAGGATGGTATTAATCCTTGAAGTATACACCTGATAGGATGATGATCCTCAGGTTGCTTGTGGAGCATGGGTGGACAACATGATATATGAGGTTATTGCTGCATTGTGGTAGTTGTTTGGTGGATATGGGTTTCCCTATGTGGAATTTTTGGACTTGTCTTTGATATGTAATTGTTGGTTGTAAATTTTGTGACTTGTGTGGTGCCTTTGTGTAAATTGGGTGTACTAACTTTGTACCTTAGGGCTTAGCAAATACCCAATGCGTGAGAGTGGGTCTAGCTTTGGGTTAAGCCTAGGGATTGGAGCTGACCTAAGGAGTATGAGTACTTCCTCCAGTAGGGTCGAGCCAAAGCATGTGCGAGAGTTGTTCTGACATGCTAGAGACTTTTTAGGGTCGTGATGAGTTTCCCCCAGTATGATTGAGCTCATGCAAACAAGAATAGCCTATGTGTCATTAGATGTTCTGGCCAGGATTGACTGCAAATTGATATACATATTATATAGTGCTATATTTTTCCTTATTTAGTTGCTGTGGAGGCTAGAGGTGACTTGCCGATTGCCTTGATCATTGGAGGGCCTAGAGTTGAGCTAGGTAAGACAACTTAAATGAATCCTATGTAGTACAAATGGTGATAGTTGAGTCATGTCGGCTATATGCTAATTAATTATTCGTATTTTTTATTTGACTGTTTCTTTGGACTTGTCAGGCTTATGGGAGCCAGGTAGGTTCTGCTTGCTTTAATTTGGTTGTTTTGGACTTGTTGTGCTTATGGGGGCCAGGCAGGTTCTTTTTTGCTTTACATAATTTCAAAAATATGTTGGCTATTGGTGCCTTTCGTACTTCCTGTAGATATTCAATATATCTATTCATTTAAAATATGAACTTTATTGTCTTTTATGCCTTATATACTCAGTACATTTCTATTTTGATGCCCTAGTTGGGGGTGCTGCATTCATTCCTATAGGTGTTGACTGACATGTAGCTCATGTTCTTTATCGCTGTGTGGAGTTCTAGCTAAGTAGGTTATCTCCAAGTTTTTCAAAGTTGCCAGTGGTTTTTTTATGAGTAGTTTAGGGCCTTGTACCATTCATTTGTTTGTTGTTGTACTCATAGAGGCTCGTAGATGTAATCGAGGTTATGGTGTTGCTGTTTTAGTCCTAGAAGTCCCTATTGTCTAGGTTTTATTCGATTTTGAGGCATCATTGGCCTATTTTTTGTACTTTTGTTGGTCTATGAACTAGCTTTTGTCATAGTCTATCTCTTACTTATTTTATAGTTGTTTTGATGCCGAACCTCGTCAGTTTTGGCCTATTGTAGTTAATTTGTGGTAGGGTATGCTCAATCAAGTGTGATATAGGGTGCCAGTCATGCCTCCCCAGGTTCGAGGATGTGACAAACTTGGTATTAGAGTAAGTTGTGTCCTAAGGAGTCTATGAAGCGTGTCGGGTAGAGTTTTATTTATGTGTGCATTATGTAATTTATTTATAAACAGGAGGCTACAAGACATTCATGATCATTACCCTTTCTTCTGGATCAAAATCTCGCGAGAAGTCAGATGTGATAGGAGTCTAGTCAAGACTAATATTTGCTGACTTGTGCCAGGAATGTTTGTAATATAATGGATTATAGCCGACCAGTGGCTAGATTTTTGTTAGAGTTGTGTTTTGCGCCTTGGTATAGTGCAGGGTCATCTTTTCTACAGTTGTCTGTGATATACCCAAGAGATCTGTGATTGTGTCAGCTCAGTCATGTTGTGATAGTACTTACAATTGAATCATGCGTATTGTCCAACATTCAAGGAGTTACTAAGGGGGAAGGATGTAACACCCTTTGGTTTCAAATTTTAATCTATTTAGGCCCAATTATGCAAGTTTCATGAAAGGTCAAGTTTATGATTCTATTATGATTTTGATCTTCCTAAGCCCTAAATTATGATTTATGCATAATTTTCTTTAATTACTCTTCATGTATTTATGGATTTCAAGTATAGTGATTTTGTCAAGCATGTAAATTCTTCATGATTTATGAGTTTACAATTTTGGCCGACTCACGGGTCCTAATTCATGGCTAATCATGTATTTTAAGTATGATCAAGTTTGTTATGATTTATCTAGAAATGAACTTCATATATGACTTCACAATTATTATATGATCCTTTATGTGTATGTTTTAGGAGCCATGTCTAGCACCGAGTAGGCCTGACATTAAGGTAAACCACGTGGTCTCAGAACTACATGCTAACGTAGGTTTACCCTTATGGACTCTAGGCGGGTCCCTATTAGGATGTCACGTCATGTATATCCTTGGACTGGAAAGCTTGTGATGGCTCTGCCCACTTGAGCGAGATTGTTGGGGCATCATGTAAGCTCTATCATGATGGTGTCGGTTAAGACATGTTCTCCCATTATTCCTCATGATTTATGCATTGTCGTGTTTACAATGCTTTGGCTCAAGTTATGCTTTTACAAAGTTTCTCTTGTGATTATGATTTTGACTAGTTTATGAATAGTTCTGAAAATCTTGAGCCTCATATTTATGTTTTGACTATCATTTTATATTTTGAACTGTCCTACTCTTTTGAACTCTTATGTATTTTGATTGATCCATTTTATTTACCTTTCATACTTAGTACATTCCAAGTACGGACCACATACTCTATGCCGTATCATTTCGTTATACAGGATCATACGTTCTGGGTCAGTCTCTTCATTAGCCGGTCATCAGAGTTCAGTTCAGCCAATTATTGGTGAGTCCTCATCCTTCGATCTCCTTTAGTTAGTTTTATTATTGCTATTTTTAGTTTCATATTGTTACTGAGCTAGTTGGGGTCTTGCCCCATCGACTCATTAGTATGTAGAGGCTTTTCAGACATAGTGTTGTATTCAGTTTCGGATTTATTGTTATGTATTTTCGTTGTTCAAATGTTTAGTATTCATATTTTCGCTATTTCAGAATTCAGTTTTCTTTTCTCCTTGATTATGTTGAGTTAGTTATCATGCTCATGCCATGTGTCGACTTGGAGCCATTTATGGTTCTAGGTTCCATGTCTTGATCTGGGCCTATGTTTGTGTTGTGACACCTTCACCTGATGGTGATTAGGACATTGGACCACAAAACTTGTGATGTCCTTTTTCATGCCATTCCACCAGCATAGGTATTTTAAGACATGACACATCTTCATGTCACCTAGATGTACTGAATATCGAGAATAGTAAGCTTCACTTATAATTTACTCCCGAGCTTATCCACATTCGGCACACATAAATGAGCTTGGTATCTATGAACTCTATTTGGCCCACACTCAAAGGCCTGCTTCTTTTGTGGAATACTATCTTTTAGCTCTACCGATTTTGGATTCTCATATTGTTGCTGCTTGACTTCTAACATCAGGGAGGATTTTGTAGTGTTCTGAACTGCTACACCTCCATCTTTAGTATCTATCAACTGAAATATAGGTTAGCTAACTGCTGTATGGTTTTCACCATTTCAACTCTATCAGCTTCTATATCACTCAAACTGCCTATAGACTTATGGTTAATGCATTAGCCACAACATTAGCTTTTCTAGGATGGTACAGAATGCTAACATCAAAATCCTTCAGTAATTCTAACCACCTTCTCCATCGTAAATTCTACTCCGTCGTGGTCAGCTAGATGAAAATTATTCGGAATTGAGGTAGTGCATGTGACGAGTGGTGACCATGAGTCGTGGTCATTAGTAATGATTCATGATGTCCCTCGTGACGAGACGAGATGATTTGTTAGGAAGTGTACTTGATAGACGATACCTCGAGTCGTGGACAGAGGTGATAAGTCATCATGTCCCTCGTGGGGACTGACTGGCAGTTATTTTTTTCTGTGAATTTGTTAAGGGCTTTTCCATAATTCCTATGATTCTAAGGCTTAAAATACATCGTTTTAAGTTATGAATGATAAGTTTTAAAGGGGTTAAGTTCATTTTAGGCCATTCTCATTCATGCATGCAAAGATAGAGAGTTAGAGAGGTGATCAAGCTTGTTTACCTTCAAGTTGTCTTCAATTCCTCTTGGGCAATCAAAGAAGTGTAAGAATCAACTATAATCAGGTATGTAGGGTTATGAATGGGTGAATCTGTTCACACCCATGCCCAATCCCTCTCTAAATCATGAATTTCCTATGTAAATTCTATGGAGTTTTAACCCAATGCATGAAATTCCTAATTCTCTACATGGGTATGATTTAAATATGTTTCTTCGATTGAATTATGATTCATGGGAAAGTTCTACTTTGTTTTCAATTAAAATCATGTTTCAAGCTATATAAATTAAAATACCCATTTATGAGAAAATCATGAAAATTGAGATTTATGATGAATGTCCTAGTATGATGAGATATTATTGATGAAAAGGATGTTATCAAGTCACCCATGTCTATAATCATGTTTGCAATTTGAATTGAGTATGTTCAAGTATGTTAAAGTATTGGGCAATTCCCACATGTTCAAGTATGATTTATGATTTCCCAAATTGAGCTTACCACATGGTTTTGGAGCGAAGACTCCCAATTATTTTTTAGCTTGTCGTATGGTTTAAGCTAAAGCTTCTCATATGCATGATTTCATATTTGAGATGTATTTGATTATTGAGCTTCGTTAATAGATGATGTTGAGCTTCATTGGAAAACGATGGAGAGCATATGCATGTTTTTAGGTGTAGTGTCTAGCACCGAGTGGGCTAAGTGTCGATCACCCTATGCCTCAGAACTACGCGC
>JACEIK010001167.1:209617-223362 GCA_018107945.1 Datura stramonium
TAAATTTAGATAACAAAATATAAAAACTTTTCTTTACATTGTTGTCTGCATTTTTAGAGTTATAGCTAATTGACACTTGAGTAGATTTTCCCCGTAGTCCGGTCCCGGTGGGATCGATACTTGGCTTACTTGAGCCACTTACTACTTGTTCGACCACGTGCACTTGCGTGTAGTCATCCAGACAGCCGAACACTAAACACCCTATTCATCAAGTCTATAAAAGTTTATGGGGAATTACTAAGTCCAAATGACATCACTAAAAACTCATAATGGTCGTATCTGGTTCCGAAGGAAGTCTTAGAGATATCAAATTCCCTAACCCGTAACTGATGGTACCCGGATCTCAAGTCAATCTTTGAAAAGCATCTGGCACCCTTTAACTTATCAAATAGGTCATCAATCCAAGGAAGTGGATACTTATTCTTAATCATCATTTTATTCAGTTGTCTGTAGTCAATATATATCCTTAACGATCCATCTTTCTTTCGCACAAAGAGCACTAGTGCACCCCAAGGCAATACATTAGATCGAATGAATCCCTTCTCAAATAGATCTCTCAACTGCTCCTTCAATTCCCTTAGCTCTGCCGGAGCCATTCTGTAAAAAGGGATCGATATGGGCTGAGTACCTGGAAGTAGATCAATAGCAAAGTCTATCTCCCTTTCAGGAGGAACTCCAGGTAAGTCCTTTGGGAGGACTGCTAGAAACTCATTTATCACTGGGACTGATTGAAAAGTCACTGGCTCGCTAGCCAAGTCTCTGACTCGGATTAAGTGAGAAATGCAGCCTTTGGACACCATCATTTAGGCCTTAAGATATGAAATAAACTTACCTTTAGGCGTAGCGGCATTACCTTTCCATTCCAGGACTGGCTTGTCCGGAAATTGGAATCTAACAATCTTTGCTCGACAATCAACATTAATATAACATGTCACTAACCAATTCATGCCCATAATAACGTCAAAATAAACCATCCCAAGTTTAATTAGATCAGCTAATATAGACCTATCACATACTTGACCAATACAACCTTAGTACACTCTTTCAGCTAATACAGATTCATCAATTGGAGTAGATACAACAAATGGCTTAGCTAACAATTTAGGAGCTATCTCAAACTAACTCGCTATCAAAGGAGTAATATACGAAAAATTAGAGCCTAGATCGATCAAAGCATAAACAACATGGGGGAATATAATCAAAGTACCTGTAACAACATCAAGAGATGACTCCTGGTCCTGGTGACCACCTAGAGCATAAAAGCGGTTCTACACTGCCCCTGAACAAGAAGCTTCTCCCCTCTTACCCTTACCAACTCCTGCTGCAGGCTGATAACTGGGTCTAGGAGGTAGAACTAAGGGTGATGATGATGTTGTTGAACCTGTTGGATATGTGGTACCACCTCTAGTCCCCAACGGACATTGTCTCATATAATGGCCAGGTTGTCCGCACAGATGGCATACATTCTGACCCAAACAGCACTGCCCTGGATGTTTCTTGCCGCACTATGCACAGGTGGGTACTAAAGGTCTCTCCTGACGTCGGCAATCAGATGGAGCTAAACTCTGGTATCTTCCTGGCCCTCGAAACTGATGTGGAGCACTCTCTGTAGGTCCCAAGCAATCACGAGCTATATAAAGCCTTAGCCCTAACACGAACCAGTGAACTCTATCCTTCATCGTCTAAACCCGAGTGTGGAGCGTACTGATCCAAGGAATTAAACCAAAGGCAATAATCCCATACACTCATATTTCCCTACTCCAAGTGCAAAAATTGCTCAACTCAAGCCTGTCGAAGCTCTCGTGGCAGACACTGGCGCATAGAGGCGTTAGAGAACTCCAACTCAGCTAGTTGTGCATCAGCTCCTCTAGATCGAGCCAAGCCTCATACCAAGAAATAGCCACATCCCGTAGTCTGAATGCGGCTAACTCTACCCCCTCTATCACTATCACTTGCATGACCTTAAACATTCTGCAGGTCTTATTAATGAAGTCTTGAGGATCCTCACTCGGTATAATCCAATAAATACTGGAGGACTCAAACTCAAGAACTCAGGGGCTCTAGAACTCTCAGCTGCCTAACCTCTATGTCCCTCCATCGCCTTCAATCATTGCTCCTATCCAGCAATAATACGAGCAATTAGTAGAATGGCTCCCTCAAGACCCTGTCCTTACGGAGCAACCAAAGGTGCCATCGGCGTGGGAGGGTCTGCCACTCTATCACCCTCAAGTACTGTTGGTGTTGTAGAGCTGGGGTTCTATCTGCCACTACTCTGGCTGGGGCAGGGGGAACTGTAACACCTGGTGCAGGAGACTCTCTCTGAGCCTCTAATCTATCCCTATGATCCACCGAAGGGCGATTGGTATCCTCTCCTGTGGTTGTGCCAATCAACCCATAGTCATCTTCCTCATCATAGGCATAATCTGAAACAATAGCATGACTCAAATATCATAACACCTATGACCTCGCTCTATAGCACAAACTATTTGTAAAAGAAGTGAAACAACTCCTAAACGCCCTGTAGCCTCTTGATTATAAGTATGATGCACAACATACCCATAAGCAAGACTCTACTAGACACGACTTTGTAAACTCCCTGGGACATGGCCTCGCTCTGATACCAAGTTTGTCACGCCCCAAAACTAGGGTAGGGCGCGACTGGCACTCAATTTTGAAGAGATCGAGAAATCAGCCATATAGCGTCTGAACTATAACCCTTAGGCCATTTGGGCTACCTGTAACAGTCAACTATACATAAAAATGGACCGACTAGGGCTCAACAAACATGGCAAGATAGAATGCCAACAAGGCCACAGTAATATTTGAAAAGAACTTTGGAAAGTCAGGTAGGCCATAAAACACACTGGAACTGAACAACTGTACAACTAGTCCACAAAAGCCTCTAAAAGAGTAAAATAATACTAAATTCATGGGACAAGACCCCGACCTACCCATCTATGCAACAAAACTTAGAATGACCAAACCAAACATAGGCTCCTGAAAGAGGGGAGCATACCAACTCTTTGCTAGATCTAAGCTCCTACTGAATCGGATAATCTGAGCTCCTACCTTCACCTACAGTATGATTGCAGGGTCCCCAGGCGAAGGAAATTCAGTACAAACAAATGCACTAGCATGTAAGACTGAAAGATGTAATTAAGCAATGCCAAAGGTAAATTAAACCACACAAGGGAATAGATACAACCTGATACTCTGAAACCTGTCAACATTCAATGGCAAATAACAGTTGAACATAACTCACAAGGTAGGATAGAAAGATAATCTGTAACTCTATAACTAACTACCCTATATGTAGACTTTGTGCATGAACATAACAAAACTAACTCATATGCCAACACTTCTGATACTAGGACCGGAGTTTATGAGAATCGACTCGGTGGCTACCGGATACTTGGACAAGAATTTAACTATGGCTGCCTGATACTTGGACCAGGACTTTACAGTCGACCTGATACTTGGACTAGCATTTCATACATATTTTCTCGCAAATTCAGCCATCTGATACTCAGACCAGAGAGGGCGTGCAGCATTGCTCCCGCGACATCGCACAATTAGCTATCTGATACTCGGACCAGAGAGGGCGTGCAATAATCAGTGCAACTCATGCAAATGAGCAAACTGATACCGAGACTAGTAGCTGAACAATGCAATATATATCTGGCTCAAATAATGGGTACAACTCGGAGGACCAACTAAATAATGCAAATTAACTGAATCAACAATGCAAATTAACTGGCTCAAATAACAGGTCCAACTCAGAGGACCAACTGAACATCATACCCCTAGCAATTTACAGGAGGGGACGTAAAATATGACTTGAAAGCTTAACATGAATATGGGACTCGAGGAACATGATACTGGACCTCGCTTACGAGTTCTTAGAACCAACTTTGAAATACATGGACTCCACATAAGTACTTAGATTCAACTTAGAAATCTTAGACTCAACAGGAAGTACGCAGACAATTGTGGATACTTAGCGTCAACATTAGCTACTTTAGCACCCGGTAACTCGATAACTTGCCAATAACTTAAGGAACAGGAGTTATGGAATTCCTTTTAAGACTTAAGAACTCTGAAACATATATACATTAATTTAGGTAACCATATCAAGGAATCGTTGGTTTGGTACCCTCGTTTATCCTTACTAATCTTGACATTCGTTCTTAGCGTACGTTATTCTTACATCATCGTATTAGCTTCAATTTCTAGATTCATAAGGTCACCAGAACCTCATATATGATCAAACTAACATATATAACATAAGGTAAAGGAACATATAACAATGCCCGTGCTGAGGGGTCTCTAACTCGATATACAACTACGATAACAATCAACACGATATCACACTTTAAATGCCTCACTTGGGCTAGACATAATCTCAACATTTAACCTCAATAAAACATGAAAATTTAAATATTTAAATGAATCTTAGCATACTTCATCAATACTGTAAAGAGGTTGCTGGCTCATTCAACTCACAACGCACGAATTGTGCTTAAAAGAACGATGGACGGGACGCGTTACATACCTTTCTTTTTGATGAAATTTTTTTACTTCAATGATCAGCCCTTAACATTCACAAACTATTAAATTTATATGAAAGTATCAAGCCTAATTTGTAACACAAATTGCAGCCCAAAATAACTCATCAAAGATAGTTACAATAGCAACAACAATACACGGCAACATCAACAATATTTAGGTATTTTCTCTACTGGTTTTCAATAACTTTTGAGGGATAAAATAATGGGGAAATTTAAACTACTTATGTTATAATTATTCTCTTAAAAGTAGAGTATATTTATATCAAAAATACTTCCACAAATCCTAAGAAAAATGAGCAAAAACTCAGCTCAAACAGCCAAAACCGGCAGCTTACCTAGATGCAAATTTTCAGCCCTTTTGCTTGCAATTTAAGGGGTTTAAGGAGGGTAAAATCTTTAACTTTCCTCTTGAATTTGATCCTTACTCAAATATGAATATATAGGCAGTAAAACCATCTCCAAAAACGCAGCAACTTCACCAAACAACTGCCAAAAATGAGCTCCAAAACACCTAGCACACTTGAAAACCTACTTTGTTAACTTGTCTTGTGTTTGTTGTGCTTGAGGTTTCTCTTCGATTTTCCTTATTCCAACTACTGAAATTAAGAGATAAATAAAGTCCCAAGTCAAGCTAGTCAGATTTGGTTTAGGATAGAAATGTTTTCCAATAGTTAAAATCTGATTTTTAAATAGTTAGGGTGGTGGAGGCGCTAGGGCATCGTGCTCAAGCCACCGCTCAAGGTGTTTTGGTAAAATGCTCATAACTTCTTACCCTGAACTCCGATTGATGAGAGGTTTGATATTTTGTAAACTAGACTCAAAGACCTTTAATTTGATAAGTTGTGAAACTTCTAAATCATTATATATTAGGAGATATGGTCATTTAAAATTGACCCTTATTTATTAACTTCACATATCCTTTACTTTTTCGTTCGTACATGTTTTTCTTTTCATCTACGACCAATATACAATCCGTTCTTCTCTTAACATATCATTAAAACATCAAATAACACATAAATCTAGGGTGTAACATAATTGAACTAGGGATAGAAGCAAATACGACCTGGAATCTGTCAACATCAATCATGAAAAGAAATAACTGAGAATGCTCAAGGGATAGGGTAAGGAAGACATCATGTAACCTTATACCCTATATGAAATGACATGTGTATAACTCAACTAACTCATATGCAAAAACTTTCGATACTCGAACCGGAGTTATGAGAAGTGACCCAATGACTACCTAATACTCGGACCAGGATTTTAAGTGTTACCTAATACTCAGATCAGGAATTCCACGGCTGACCTGATACTTGGAATAGGAGTTTTATATATAGCACCTCACATCACTATCCCTCTAATACTTGGACCATAGAAATCATGCTTTGATACTTGGATCGAATACTATGCAACCCGATATTTGGACTGGTAGAATATACAATCAGATATGACTGACTCAGAGAATGGGTCCAACTTAGGGATTAACCAAATGCAATACTCCCTATAACTGACAAGAAGAGTCCTATGACATGACTTAATCAAACGAGTAGTTATAAACTCGAGACTCGATAAACTTAGAACTTAACTTGACTTACAGACTCTTGGAGTCAACTCTGAATACTTAGACTTGACTTAACTCAAAATACTCAGATTTAACTCAAAATACTTAGATTCAATTTTTAAGTACTTAAGCTTGACTTGGATTACTTGGACTTAACTTTTAAAATACTCAGATTCACATAGAGTTCTTGGAATCTCTCCACTCAGATTCACGTAGAGTTCCCGGACTCTCTTAGAGTACTTAGATTCACTTTATAGTGCTTAGACTCATTCTATGATACTTAAGACTTGACTTTAGAGTGCTCAGACTTAATGTTAGACATTTAGTAGCAACTTTTGCTTAACTTATACTTCGGAAACTCGACAACTTATCACTTAACTTCAAGGAGAAGAATCATAAGATTTCTTTTTTCCCTAGCTATCTCAAACCATATATATATGAGGGAAAACGGCTAATTCAAAGGAAACATTATTTTGAGGAAACCTTACATATTTTAGTACGTCCAATCTAACGTTCATCGACCGCCTTTTTCTTTAAGCTTAAGTTTGAAGCTTTTCCAATTCCAACTTTCAACTACAACAATGAAGTGATTCACTTCTACAAAAATTTGGGCAGCAACATACCATAAAACCACACAATAATCCATAACAAATCAACGACATAATTATTGGGTAATAGCAATATCCTGCCTATGGAAAGGTCTACGAGGGGGTTGTAGGGTCTCAGTTAGAGTCATGATCAAACATGGCGCTTGCTTGATGGGCTTAGTTAAAAAATAAAGTTGAGTCTTTACTATCAGTTATAGCTTTTGGCATAATGGTAAGCATTTGATCCTAACAAGTGATATCAGATCCAAGGTCATGGGTTCGATTTTCAAGAGAAACATATTGCATGAGGCATGTGTTGGGAGAGGGATTGTTGGGTAAAGGCAATATCCTGCCTATGGCAAGTCCTACAAGGGGGCTATGGGGTCCGGATCAAAATCATGATTGAACATGGTGCTTGCTTGGTGGGCTTAGTTAAGAAATAAAGTTGTGCCTTTGCTATCAGCTATAGCTTTTGGCATAATGGTAAGCACTTGATCCTAAGAAGAATCACTATAACTTTCCTCAAGTTTCTCCTTTCAAATTCATAGAAATCAAAGGTGAAGTTGCTTACCTTTGCTTAAGGTTATCCTTAGCTAAAATAGGAGTATTATCCTTTAACTTCCGTACCCATAACCAAGCTTAAAATGCAACAACACAATCAAATAATCCGGTAGTAATAATACTCATAACACCAAGAACAATCACTTGAATTTACGTATGATTAGGTGATGATTTGATGCTTAATCCTTCATGGATTTGCTGGAATTTTGCTCAAGAAAATTAATAAAAATAGAGGAGAAATGAGCTACTTTGTATTCTGGAAATTATACAAGAAATAAATGTAACTTGGGTTTATATTTTGCCTTATAAAGTCACCCAAACCCGTGACCCACTTCTGTCAGACAGTTCACGATAAAATATCATAATTTTTTACTCCGATATTGGATTGATGAGCGATTTAATATTCTTAAAATTAGACTCAAAGACCTTTAATTTGATAGGTAGTAATTCTTATAACTCTTTATATATTAGGAGATATGCTTATCTTAAGTTATATTACATATGAGACTTATTTGAAATACTTCCCGTAGTAAAAATCATGAACTAAAATTTTTGTTACCAAGATCCCCCTAACATGAGCATACACATATATTTTAATCGTGCATCATACGAATACTTATATCATTTAGGATGAAAAAAATCCTAAGGTATAACAGGACTGGTTTTTGATACTGTCTTATTTAAACCCTTATTTTTGGAATAAACACAGCTCTTGTAAGTAGACTTGATGGATTGTTTTAAGCGAGTTGTGAAGCTAATAAAGGTAAGTTTTCTACTATCGCAGCAAGTGGGGATCAGAGAGGTTCTTCATCTATCTCTTCTTCATTAATTAATCTTCTTTGTCTCTTGGTTGGTTTCCTGCCCTTTCTTTTATTCTTACCCTTTAACTTTCAACTCAAAGAGGTTCCTTCA
The DNA here is from genome assembly GCA_018107945.1 of Datura stramonium. Taxonomy (NCBI): domain Eukaryota; kingdom Viridiplantae; phylum Streptophyta; class Magnoliopsida; order Solanales; family Solanaceae; genus Datura; species Datura stramonium. The sequence continues at coordinate 217,807 of JACEIK010001167.1, forward strand.
CCACTTATTCTATCCAATTGATAAAATAATCATAATATTTTTATTGAGATATAGTTACATGACATTAATTAAAATAAGTTACTACTAATTAGAATGGAAGGTTACCTTTTCACAACCACTAGCATTATGTCCAGGAACTCCACAACTTGAGCATGTCATAACTCTTCCTTTTCTTGATGTAGCCCAATCAGTTTGCCTCTTAAGTGCTTCATCTTTCTTTTCTCTTTACTTTGGCTCTGCCAGTAGAATTTATCAAAGTGGGTGGTTTTATTGCTTGTATTAGGTCTATTTTTCAGAACTTAGGACCTGAAACTGGTTGTAACTTGTTATTATAAGTCAAGAGATATGCTTCGTTTGAGTGCCACCGATGGATCTCAGTCAAGGGGTCAAGTTTTTTTTTGTAAAGAAGTGTTTTAATAACAAAGAGACATGGGATTCCAATATGGTACCATTCCCTACAAGTGCACTTTCTTTTTTCAAATTGACAATGTGTTTGTCATTCTCTGCACTTACCTCAAATCCATAATCTCCATTAAAATACAAGGCACACATGTTAACAATCCGAAAGTAGTCATTGTACATTTCAAAAGTTTTTGGACTCCATTCAATAGTCTAGCTCATTACCTCTTCTTCATTGTTTCTCACCATACTCATTACCTTTATACTTATGTCCTCAAGCATCTCGATAATAGTTTGTGTCTTGCTTCCAATATTCAAGAGTTAAATAACTCAGTGAAATTATTTTCTACCTTCTGGTTCTTGCAAATAGTTTCAAAGAAAGCCCTACACCAAGATTATATTTGATATTACAAAAAGTTCTCTTTGGTTTCCTCTGATAACTCACTCAAAGTCTTCAATTGATCTTTCAACTCCTCCTCATAGTTAGACTATGCATACCACCAAAGAACCTTATGCATTTCTTTGGATCTTTTTTCTTTTTTTTCTCCAATTAGCATCTATGTGACACAAATCCTATATTGAGCATGAGGTGGAACTTGTTGAACTGCTTCAATTAGTCCCTAGATCATAAAAAAGTGAGTTAACAGAAAATAAGATAACAAAAAAATAAGTAAATAGTGAACTATTAGGCCTTCAGTTCACTGTTATGCCAAATTAGTAGACTGTTCAGTCATCTTTAAATTCAAAAAATTGAGAAATAAATATTACCTTTTTCATGTCTAATTTATGTGATCCCTTCTCCGATGTTGATGCCTAGAGACTTTTAAAGAAATTTCAAAAATCAAATTCAAGTAACTTTGACTTTTTTATCCATAATAGTCCAAGCAAGGGGATAAAAGTGGTTTATTGGATCTTGAGCAACAACACTTAAGAGTTGACCTTTGGTTTTACCTCTCAAAAAGGTCCCATCCAAACAATGAAAGGTCTCAAACCTGCCCTAAATCCCTTTTTTATTACATCAAAGAAAATGTACACCTCAAAAATTTTCTTTTGCCTTCAGCAAGTGCATCTTTGAATACCTTGAGAATGACATCACTTTCGATATTACTCTCCTTTAAGGAATTTGCATAGCCACCAAGCTACCTATATTGATCAGTAAAACTACCTTTCAAATTTCCCAAGATAATTCTTTTAACTCTCTTACACTAACCAAATGAAGCATTAATGTTAAAAGTAGCTTTAAGGTCAACTCTCGTTTCTCTAATTCTATATTTAGGGTTATCTTGCAAGTTTTTCTTGAAGTGGTAAGCAATTGCAGTTTCACTAACCCTATGATTATTAAATGAAGGTTTATACTTATGCTCTCCTTTAAATGTTTTTACACTAACTCTAGCACGGTGTCTTTCAACAAAAATAAGGCAGGTAAACTTGCATTGTTTTTGATAAATAAACTAATTCTTTTTCGGTCAATTTTTTATAAATGTAAGGTTATAGCCATTGCACAATGAATATAAATTAATTTTATCTTCTTGCTTCAACAATATCATTGAATTCCATGGAGTTGTCTAATTCCTTGTATTCAGACAACCTATCATTGATTACCCTCCTACTTTATTTTGTAAAAGCTTCAAACTCTTCAGAATCGTAATTAGAATAATCAGATCCCTCATCACTACCATGATTACTACCATGAGAGCTACAATCAGTAGTTTCTTCATCAACATCCAACACAATCTCTTTATGTTGGACAATATTATCAATATCAATATCCAATTCACCATCCTCGACAACAAATAGGATTATAACATCACAATGCTTATTAATAAAAGACAATAATGTCGTAATCCCATCATCACTTTCTATTTCATAATATTTTCTGGAAGGGACAACTACAATTAGTTGTTGAGCACCCACATATCCTAATGTACCATTAAATTCATTAACAATATCTACAAAAGATATCAGAATCATAACATTGCATTTGTGAACAAGCTTTTTAGAATTTAAGACTTTGAAATTTCTTATCCACTCACCACCATGGTGAAATATTAAGTCAATCAAAATCATCTTAAATAATCTGTAACTAATAAAAATCCAGGAAACAAAATAGAATAATTAAGATAAAATCTACAATAAATATTTAAGAAAGAAAAAATCAACAAACAATACAAAAATTATTCACTAATAAATAATTAGACATAATAAAAATCATCAGTGATTGCTATAATTATTTTAGACATGAAATTTCAAAATACAAAGAAGCTTCCAAAATAGAAGAAACAATTTAAAATGGAAAAAAGCACTCAAAGACAACACAATCTAGATAAAAAATAAAAAATAATACGTTGTACCTACTATTTTTATAACTAAATAAAGAAGGAACCCCAACAAAGAAATTTGAGTCAAGACTACATTTAATAAAGAACAATAAAGTCTCCCTTCTACATAACTTTTGGGACACAAGAATAAAAGAATACCTTAAACCACCTAATTGATTTGGAATGAAAATCAGTCCATACTATACCCTTAACCACCTAACAGAAAGCATAATATTATACCTTAAACCACCTAACCAAAATTCGAACCTTATACCCTAAACAACTTAACCAAAACCCACATTTTATGTCCTAAACCACCTAAGAAGAAATAGAACATTAAATAGTTTTAGAACAGTCAACTAAAAGCATAAAAGTATATTGTTTCACAAAAATAACCTTATAACATTAAACCAACTAGAATAGAAATGCATGTGGAGTAACACAATTAGAACAGAATAATATATTTATCAAATACAAAGCTTAACAAAAATAAAAATAACAATCATTTCCTCACCTAAAATTATTTTCTTCAACAAGAAAAATAAAGAAAGGAAGGTACACTTCCAAGTCAGATTTATCAAGAAATACAAAGCTTAAAATAGAATTTTTTTTTATCATAAAAATGCTAAATCGGTAACCAAACAGATGAAGAGAACCATAAATATATAAGGTTTCAATATATATTTATCATATTTACTAAAAAAACTTACGAAACCAAAATCCTAACTTACGGAATGCAAAACTCTAACATATGAAATGAAAAACCCTAACACAAATAGAAATACACACAATATGAAAGAAAAAAAGCTAAAATTGATACTTTTACTTCTTTTGCAAGAGACAGGAAAGAAGATCTCTGAAGCAAACTCCGATGATCTCTCAGATCTCTCAAGCAAATTCTGATAATCTACCCATTTCTCTCGAAGTGAATTTTGATGATATATGTGAAATGGGTCAATGAGGTAGGTAAGGGGAATTAAAGTTAGGTGGTTTTTAGGTTGGGAAAATCAAGGCACGAGTTATATTTATGAAACAGGTATTTTAAGTGAATTTAAGGGATTTTATCTACTTTCAGGTATTTTTATTTACTTTGATAACGGCGGGGGGTATATTTGACCATATAGTATAATGAGAGACAAAGTTAGCTAATAGAAGAAGTAAAGAGGTATTTTCTATCATTTTTCCTTTAATAAAAAATGTATGAAGTTAGGTTTTGCAAATACCACGACTTCAGACAAAATATCTGAAGTTGCTTCAACAAGCATACCTTAGCATCATTTCGGTGCTAAAGTTCCATGTTGAAACTTTTTGGAAAAATTTCAATAATTAATCCTATTTTAGCACTATGAAGGTGCTTGTTCCCTCAAACAATAGTTAATTCATCTTCAACCAACAAAAAATTAGATGTGAGCTTTAGTAAAAATATGTCTGAAGTTAGTCTTGGTAAGGCAGGTCAAACTTTGATAAAGAAATGTCTAAAATTTGATCTTGTCAAGTCCACAATTTTAATTAAAAATATTTAAAATTGACCTGGACAAGTCATATCAAACTTCAGCAAAATGTACCGTGTTTGATTTTCACAAGGCCATACTTCAGAAAAAATTAACCAAAGTAGACGCGAATTTTCAACTTTAGTCACGTACATCTGAAGTTGTTCACGAAGTAGGTAAAACTCACAACTTTTTTTAAATTCGGGTATAAATTAAAAGAAAAATTACATTGTATATCCTATAAGGCAATAATGTTATCAAATTTAGCCCATGTTTTAACTTCTTACTTAATTTAGCTCAATGTCTATGTAAGTTGAAACTTACATTTCATTTATTTATCCAACAACCCAAAAACACGTCTGCTCCTCTATTCTCATTTTTTTCTCTGCGTTTTTATTTTTTTCTTCCCTTTCTTTTTTGTTGATATTCTTGTAACTAGAAACTCCATAGGTATCCATTGTTAAAGCTTGAAGCTTCAAAGTTTGAAAATTAAATTTTGATAAATAAACTCCGTTTTAAGTGGGTACTGTTGTACAAGATCGGGTATGTATTGAGGAGTATAAATCTAAAATTTAGGGTGATTTGGTTTAGTTTTTAAGGTGTTTTGAATGGATCTAGTGTTTGAAATCGAGGAAGAAGGAGATGTCAGTTTTTTATATATTAGTGTATAATATTGTATAATAATGTATATGAGTGTATAAACACTTCTTAAAATTTTGTATAATATTTTTATACTAGGTGTGTAATATTGTATATTGAGTTTTTAGACATTATTGTAAAAATATATATGAAGTTTTTATATAATATTATCTATCGGTGTATAATATTGCATACTGAATTTTTTAATCATTGCTATGAAAAAATAATGGGTTATGCGACTGAAAACTTAAAAACTTGGCTATATAATGTCAATATAATGTTATAGAGTGTATATTTGTGTAACTATCACTAAATTAAATGATGACACCAAATGTAAAATTTGTGCTATTCACCCGCATAGTATTGGGGAACAAAGGAGTAAGTGCATAAATACCCGCTTTTGGGGTTGCATTTAACTTATACTCATTTTAATTTTATTTTTTTTGCAAGTTTTCCACTTTGACAATAATTTTAGACATGCACTAGTGAAGTTCAAAGTTAGCATTTTGTCTCCAAACTTTTTTGGTTGAAGTGTATGTAAAAATTGTCTAAAATTTCAGTCACGCCTGTTTGCAGTTTCTTTTTGCCAATTTTTTTATTTTTGAAGTTCAACAATTCAACACTTAGATCTTCTCTAAACAAGTACAAATTTAAAACTTAATTTCATATATCATAGAGAACACATATGAATCATTTGTCAAAACAACAAT
>JACEIK010001167.1:236635-251429 GCA_018107945.1 Datura stramonium
TCCAAGCTTTGAAACTTATTCTGACAAAAGAATTGAGCCATCTTTAAATACTTGCAGAGTATTTCAGGTATTGTTTGTATCCAAGTTTAAGTTTTTCGGTAAGATTTTGTTTCACTCTATTTTCATTGGAATTATATTGGATACAAGAAATTAGATATTTAAATAATTTAATTGAGAATATTACGGGCAATAAGTTTTACAAAAGTCATTTAGCACTGTAATTGTATTTTTTTTAAACTAGTAAGTTATTTCACATGATGTTAACAAATTAGAGTTAAATTAGAATTATTTTAATAGACACACCAGTAGCTGTAACATATATTGATATTTTTAAGTAAAATAGAGATTCGAAAAATAAAATCATGATCGTTTATCATTTGAATTTAATGGATTACGGAGTTAGCGGATGGTAACAGGGAAACTTACGTTTGATTTATAGATTCACAAACGAATTGAGCAGTTTGGATCGATAGAGAGTTGAGTTTTGATTAGTTGGCATCGAGAGGTGAGTAGTGACCTTACCACAATTTATATTTTCACAATCTGCATGATTTATACATATTTTTTTAAAAAAAAGTAATATGTTGTCGAATGCTTTAAAAGTTTATGAGGGATAAGTCATTTACTTGATATGATATTGGAATGGATATTTGAGATGTTATCACTGTTATTGCACATATTTTCTGTTACATGAGAGATTTTTCGCTTATTTGAGAATTAATTACCTTGATAAGTGTTTTAGTTAAAGTTTGATATGATATGATTTGATAAGAATCAAAATGCATAGTACTAGTTAAAGATAAAATAGTTTGGGAGTAGACCTTGATGGATCCCGTAGCTAACGACAGGTTCGTTAGACCTGGTGCACCTTGTATTTACAAATTATCGTCACAACCCTAGTTAATGGGAAGGTAGAACTAGCATATATTTATTGGCTATCTCTCAAGGTAGGGAGCCACACCGATTACATGATTCATCCTTGGAAACCTCTCAAAACCATAAGATTTGATATAATAGTATTTTCAAATTTTATTATCAAATGGTTAATTGAATTATGCTTACATGAAAAAGACAAGAGTGATTATTATCACCGTTTCTCAAATGACATTCTATTTCATGATATTTTCTTATTATCTTACTAGCATATTTTCTGACTTGTCCTCAATAAAAATGGTTGTGGTTAAGTGTTATTACTCACTGAGCTAGTGACTCACTCCCCGCTATTTTTTTCAGAAACTGCAGGTGACGGTGAGGATTTCATTAACTAGAGTATACAAGTTGATAGTTTTTGGTGAGCCCTGCATTACTTCGCGTGGGCAAGAAATTTACTTATTATGGTCTCTTCTTTTGAACTCTTAGAGTCGCTCCAAAGTCATTTCATTAGAGTCATGAGTATTCTTTCGTTATTATAGACTCGAGACTAGTATTAGACTTATTTTCATATTTGGAGATGAATTTAGTATTACTGCAGTTGAATAGACTGTGGACGAATATTTTGGCCTGTTTTGGCAATATGAATTGTTGTGTTATTGATTGTTGAGACAGGAAATTTTTTTGGATAGGTCCAAAAACAGGAAAACTCTGTCTGATTTTCTGTAAAATTTCCGTAAGGCTTGCTTTGGGGTTCTATCCCTTAGCGTCGTTCATGATCCTAAATTGGGTTGTGACAATATATATATAATATCTTTTGATAGGAATTTCTATTAACCGACAAACACCGTGAATGAGCACGTGATATCCAACCTCTAGCTTGATGGGAGAGCTGTTCAAAGTCTTTCCTGGGTAGAGGATGAACTAAATAGTGGATCCATACTAAGCCCTTACCAAGGGCTGTCTGAGGAGTCGCCCGAAACAACGACACGATCCAAACCTATGGTGGCTACGTAGTTCTGGATCTTGCGGGTGATCTGAACCCTTCACCCATCTTAGTGCTAAATAATCCTCTCAAAACCATGCTTATATAAATATTCCTATATGAGGCAGATGAAAACATCTTTTATAAAATACTTTAGCTAAAATTATAATAGATATTTTAAAACTTTGTTGAGCCTCTATGCTCAAAATCTGAACTCTGCTGATAAGCCTCTGTGCTAAAAAAAATCTGACTAAAACTTGTGAGCTTCTATGCTCAAAACTCTGAGTTTCAAAAATAAGACTTTACTTTATTTTTGAAAATCATGCTATAAACTGAACTATTTGTTTGAAAACCTTCTTTTTGAAAACTCTCTGAAAATCTACTATTTGCTTTAGTTTTGAAATTAATGTACATATCTCTACTAAATACAAAGCTTTCAAAAATATGACTTTTCATCCAACTCAGTTCATGGGATAGAATGACATGAACCATAATCAACAATCATGAATCAAGAGAGTAAGGATTTTATCAATAATTAATAAAGATACAATACTATGTAATAAGAAATCAAAAATGAATAACTCAATTGGTAGGTAAGAAGATCAAATAACAGAAACAGACAAAAACCTAGCGTGAACTTCAATGGAATTCTTATTAGAGATGTAGCGCATAAGGAAGAAAGGATTCCTCACTAAAATTAGCCTTACATATCTGGAATGATGAACTCTTGACTATAGCTTGAGAATTCCTAGGTTGAAGATAAAGAACTCCTAACTTCCTTGAGAGCTTTGAGAGATAAAGATTCTTGAATTTCTAATGTAATGTGAGGGAATGGAAGGTTAGTCTATAAAAAAACCTTTTATCCCTCTCAAATAGAACCCAAAACAACCCGGTTTAGGAACTAAAAGTATAGAAAGTTATAAAAAAAATACTGAAAATTGGTCGTCTAGCCCCTACAAGCCATGCCACGAGTCATTATATCCTACCACGACTTGTCCTATGCACTCGTGGTCACTGCAACCATTCGATCACTTGAGGAGCCTCACGCCACGCCTCATTAGGACAATCTTCCTTTGATACCACAGGTCGTGATTTGTGCTTGTGGTCACTGGAATAATTTTAAACACTTTCTAAACCTCCTACCATGACCAAATAGGACGGTCCGTCCTATGGTACCACAAGCGGTCCTCTAACTCATGGTGTCTAGATTGACTTGGGTTCTGGACTGTCTTGGGTAACCACGACTGAAATCAATGTGTCATTCTTTGTCACCACGACTCGTTGTGCGAGTTGTTTTGAGGAATAAGTTCCATCTCTAATGGTTTTCTGCTTCATATCTAGGATCTGATCTTAGAGACTTTCGAGCTAACTTTCGGGGATGTTACAGTTAATCAATCGCAAATTGTTAAACTATTAAAAAATAATTTGCAATAACAATAAAAGATAAATTTAATTAAAATATTTTTATCTTGTTCAAGCTACTCGAGGATATCTATATCTTCCTCAAATTAGCAAGTAGTAATTCACTCCAATTACAATTTTGAAGGAATACTGGAGCTTGTACCAATTTAGGAGACAATGAACTCCTAAATGAATTCAAGATACGTCATTCAATACTAAATTCACACTTGAATGCCATATTTGAAAAGGAATAGCTAACATATCTGAGCCATCTCAGCAACAATAGAAAATCTAGGTGAGTTTATTTTTCACCAAGGTATTAAAGTTATTGCTTTCAACTTCATTTTCTTCACTAAGATATTTTTTCAATTATGTTTTAGAATCAACAACTCTATTTTCATCTTTGTGTTTTATTAGACATCCATGAGTGACCCTAAAAATCCTACCGGTTGGATAGTACTTCCGAACTTGAAGATAGTGAGCTAGAATTTTAAAATGAAGAGCTAGATAAAGATGAAAAGAGTTGACTTACCTTTATTTTTTTCTTGAGACTTTAATACATACTTACCAAACAATGAAATGTAGTCATTCATTTTCTTCTCTAAAACTAGACCTTCTTTTTTCCGAAACATCCTTTTAAGAGCAAAACTAATCGAAAAAGTTTATGGCGAGGATCCAAAACACAAGAAATAAAAGTTATCTTATTCATTTTCTGTGGAGTACCCCAACACTTATCAAATATTTCTTTCTTATTCTTTGTAATTGAACCCAAAAAACATCTTCACTTGATATAAATTATTTCAAATAACAAGCAACCTCTCAAATCTTTAAGAAAATAAATTTTTGGTGTGATGTAAAGTGATCCAGATACCTTTTCAGTAAGATCATAAAATATTTGAAAGAATTTTAATTACAACTCTCTTTACATGATTTGAGTATTACTTAAAAGTGTACTAGCAGGCATTCCATCTCCAACATTAACAAACTTAAGGTAATGTGACAAGCCAATATCATGATCAACATAATTCAAAAATATATTTTGATACTCAATAGCTCTATTCAACACCAAGTAGGTGGAGTTCCACCTTGTAGGAATATCTAAACATAAAGATTTTTTTACAGTTGATATCAATAACTTCACAACATTCTTGAAACTTTTTCCACCTCATAGGAGACTGTCTAATGTATCTCACTGTTTGTCTAACCCGTTCAATAGATACGGTAGTCTCTTTCATACCATCTTGCACAACAAGATTTATAACGTGAGCTATACACCTCATGTGCAGGTGCTTTCCATTCATAAAATTGGTCCCCATTTAGTGAATTGCTTAGACAACTCTTTCACAGCAACATCATTTAAACTAGCATTATTAACTGTAACATTAAAATTTTTATCTATACCCCATTCACAAACACTTATTAATCTCATTAGCTATATCTTCACCCATATGATTAGGTCGGCTGGGCCTGCCTTTTCAATCAATCTCCGGCCGCTCAGTGCCGCTATTGGTGCGAGTTGTAAGGAGTCTTGGTCTCGAGTCAAGCTGGGGCGTCATTTCATTCTCGTAACGGGAATGAGTGCACCGCAAGACCAGACAAGTTGCTCCCTCGCCTCGCAGCGGCGGCATCTGTCTTTTAAGTTAAGTCATTTCCTAAGACGGCTCCTCTTATNCTGGGCCTGCCTTTTCAATCAATCTCCGGCCGCTCAGTGCCGCTATTGGTGCGAGTTGTAAGGAGTCTTGGTCTCGAGTCAAGCTGGGGCGTCATTTCATGACAAAAAATAAGTATCCTCTATGTATAATTTATTCATTATCGATCCAATCCGTGGTGAGACATATATAATTAATTCGCTACAAAGAGGTCCAAGTATCAGTGGTAAGACAAACACGCTGTTGTGTTTCTTGAAAGATCTCTTCAATTTTTATTTTTCTTCATCAAAAAGATTTAAACAATCGCGCATCACAATACAACGAGAAGGAATCTTAAGATAAGATTGTGCTACTTTCATAAAGTTTCTAAAAGCTTCCTTCTCAACAAACTTGAAAGGAAGTTCATCAACAACCGCCATGAGGCATACAACCTTCCTATATTGTTCTTGCTCAAATTTCCATGAAACAACAACTACATCACATATAGCACCCCCCCTAAAATAGGTTTAAAGCCTAATTGATTTTGACTTTTACCAACATCTCGAGACATATTTGGACATGTTAACGTATAAGTAAGTATTGCTATCATACCATTTTTATTTGAGTCAGCAAAATAATCTTGATTACAATACTCACACTTTGATTTTTTATTCCCTTCTTCATTAACAAATGTTCCAAAATGTTTCCACGCACAAGACCTCTTTTTTCTTTCTTCTTTACCTTTGATTGGATATATCGTGTTTGACTCGTATCATTTGAATTAGAAGGGCTACTTTCATCCATCCGAACCACCACCTTATCAATTGTAATATTTTCAGCCATGTCTTTTTGATGTCTCTGTATAATGTGATTTAGACAACAATCAAACAGTAGATTATCAAATGATAATAAACTTTCAAATGTAATGAGTTCTAGATAGTGAAAGTGCAAATGATAACTCCTTGAGCCTCGAGGAGATGACAATATGAGTCTGACTCGAAAATCAGAATTGTTAGTCAAAAATTTATACTTTTGTAATCTTGTTTCTTGAAATAGCTTCACCAAATTGAAATTCTGCCTTACCTACAATGATTCATAATATGTTAGTATGTTACATTCTTACTATTTAATATAAAAAATGATTAAAAAAAATTACAAACAAGAGAATTGTTTTAAAGATATTGTGCTTCATTATCTATGGACACAAATATGTTTCCAGTAAAGAACTTTGGTGTGTTTTCTTGGAGCACATCAATACTTTCCAATGGAGTGCACCAATACATATTAAATTACAAGAGCACATGACACAAATATATTTCCAGTTTTCAAAAGAGAATAAGTGAAAGAACTGGAGCCTTTCCGGGAAGTTTAATGTCGTCGATGCCTTGAGCCTTTGCCTGAAACTGAGAGAAGGGAGAAGGCGTCGCTATCGCTGTGTTGCACAGACCACAAAGAGGCAGAGAGGTGAGAGCTGAGAGTCGCATGAGTCTTTTGTTTTTGCCTGAGCCGAGACTCCTAGAGCAGCTGAAACTTGAAAGGTTTGGAATCTAAATAGAGAATTCTGGAAAACGGTTAGGCTTAGTTGGAAAAAAGAAAGAATTTATGTTGTCTCCGCAGGAAATAGTCCAATCTTTTTCGGCACCAATGCAATATGGTGGGAAGCTGAAAATTTGGAATGAAATTATAAGTAGAAAAACTAAAAAAATAAGGTTTGTCCTTTATTTTTGTACTAAAGCCACTCATCTAATTAAATTAGGGGTAAAATAATAATTTAGGGGTACTTAAAGCCACTAATCTCTCTCACTCCTTGCTCATTTTTCCTTTTCAATATTTTAATATTAGCATTAAGTTAACTTTATCTTTAGCTCTGTTAGCCAAGGGACTAGAAATTGCATAATTTAATTTAATTCAAAGATTAGAAAAATGGAATTAAGTAATAAGTGACGGATATATAATTTTGGTTGGACTCGTGGAAAAGTGGGGGCTAAAAGAACCTCTCTCTATTCAGACAAAAACTCAATCATTGCACTATTATCCTTTCATCGAAGAAGGGAAACACACACACACACACAAGTTTGTTACATTTATGAGTCTGTTCAACAGAGCTGACAAATCGAGTGCCTTATACATATTTTTGCAAAGGTGATCGTTCAACCCCCTGTAAATCTCTGGTAATCCATTTTTATTTTATTTTATTTTATTTTTCCTTTTTAGGGTTAGAATTCACCATTTCTTTTTTCCATTGTTCATTCAATTTATCTGCTACCCTTATCGACTTCTATTTTTCAATTGCTTAATCGGTTAGGTTCAGGATTCATATACAAATGAATTTGTTTCCAGCTCTATTCTCATTTCTACAGCGTTTACCTCAGATTTTGCGCCTTCTTGTTTTTTGTTTCGTTCAGCTGTCTTTTTGGGTCATTAACAGAAATTGTTGTATTTTCTGATGTCAGTTGCGGATAGTTCCATATTTAATATTTTTTGTGGTTAGGCTTATTACGTTTTTGGTTTTTGAAAAAAGAAAATATCAAAATTCAATTTGTTTCATCATTCTATCAGGAGTTTGCTACTCAGGATGGCTGTGTTTGGTCAAATGTTTAACATATTTTTTAATATGTTACAATCAACCAGAAATCAACGTCAAAGATCAGAGATTGATTCTTAATTTTTCTAGTTGTTATTAGGTTTTTGTTGTAATTTGTAATTATGGGTGTCCTCATCATTCCAGGCTTGATATACCATTTTTATCAAGAAATTGCTTTTAACGGGCTGTGTCATTCTCCTTTCTGCATATGAAATTCTTCTTCTTTAGGTTTAAGTAGCAGCGTGTTAACTTGTTTGTTTGCTACGTTATTTAGTTTTATTTTATCAAAATTTAGTGTGCCTCACTCAATGTCTTGTCTTTACCTTTTTATTGTGTGAAGGTATCATGGGTATTAGATTGAAAACTCTTTCTTCTGCCCTCACCACTTCTTTCACCGACCCTATCCACCTCCTTTGTGGAATACCAGAAAAAGCGATGAAAGGTATCATGGGTATTAGATTGAAAAGTCTATCTTCTGCCCCCACCACTTCTTTCACTGACCCTATCCACCTCCTTGCGGAGTACCAGAAAAAGCGATGAATTAGCGGATCATAGGGCTAAGTCTAAGCATGCCTGAGCCTTCTTTTGTCGGAGACTAAGTTAATATCGAGTCCCACTTTGGAGACTTCCCTCTGGGATAGGTAGGATATGGTGGGGTGTGGGAGCTGGACTGAGGCACGGTTGTTGTCTAAATTTTTGTTGGTCAATGCTACAATATCAACACCACCACCAACAACTACTACGTCTTAATGCCAAGCAAGTTGTGGTCATCTATATGAATCCTCATCGTCCATCTCATTCTGATTTAAGCTTATCTAAATTTTTGTTGGTCAATACTCTACTAAAATATACAGTGTCATTAAGGGTTTATTTCAAGACCCGCAGGAGATAATTATCACACGAGTTCTTGCATGGGTTTGGACTCAGTCACATATGCCTTGATTCAAAGTGCATCCGGAAACATGTCAGCAATGTTATTTAATAAAGTAGAAGATACTTGTAAATTATCAAGATTTATATGCTTCTGCATAAGCACCAAATGCCTTTCACTTGGTGTATTTATGGACATGCATCTACTTCTAATGTACTGCACAAAATATATGTTCTGTATGGTTAAATTTTTCCAATTGAAGGGACTAAAAATTCTTCCATCTTTATGCCAGGTAATCTTTTCTATCTTGGAGAAGGTTATAAAGCATATTCTCGATATGAAATCATCAGGAAAATATGGCGTCTGAGCATAACAGTGGTAGCTCAACCAGAAGCTAAATCTCTTTTAGGTTTTTTGGGTTGAATGGATGTAATCTCTGAGGAACCAACTCGTGAGAACACAACAGACAGATTTCCTTTGCTCATGGAACAAGTACAAAGTCACAAGAGAAATGAATATGTTGTCAATATAGAACAAAGAGGTGATCCTTCATCATCAAGCTCAACTGACAACAATTCTCCTCATTACTTAGAAACAGTCAACAGTGAAGACAGACCATCAAATCGACAATCCCCTTCTTTATCCAATGGATCAAATTCTCATAGCCCTTCTATCACAAGGAGAAGTGAAGGTTTTGGTCGTCGCTGGAGCCCTGTTAATACTCTGTTGTGGATTTCGATTGAGCTAGTATTCACCTTAGGACAAATTGTTGCAGCTGTTGTTGTTTTGTCCTTGTCTAGGCATGAAAAACCCCGAACTCCATTATTTGCCTGGGTTGTGGGTTATACAGCTGGCTGTACAGCAAGCCTTCCACTCCTGTACTGGCGTTATCTTCACCGTTATCAAGTCCCTGATCAGAGGTCAGCTCAACTGCGTCAAGGTTCGCCCCGGGTCAATTCCACGGCAGAACCAAATTCTTACATAACTATCTCTTTAACTCGCTCTTCAGATGAGGAGGATGGCCGTAACAGATCGACAGATATTTGGACGAGGCAGAGCAATCCAAGGTGCCTGTATGCACATTTTGATGTCCATAATGCATGCTTGGAATCATCTATTAGTGCTTGATGACAAACCCACTTCCTTGTCTTTTGACCATACTTTATTCTTTTTCAATCAGCAATCTGCTTGGCTTAGCACAATAAATTAACATGATTTTTTTTTTGGTTACTTAATTTTACTATTTTCTCATCAAAGCTAACCACTCTCTACTCTTCAAATCCATCATTTCCTTCTTCTTTGTCTTCCATCCTTAAGTTTTGTGCACATTTTAGAGGCGAAGGCTTCTCTTCAAATATTATAACCAAGGGCTAGTTACTGAGAAGTACAAAGCTCTTGCTGCTATTTCTTCACAGCTGACACCATGATCTTTATTTTTAGAAAATGAACTCTCCAAAAACTGCATCTGAGTTTACTTGGGTGTGTGACTAAGTGGTGTAACTGAGGTCCAAAAGCAACTAATTATATTAAGTAATTTTGGAAATGCTGTCAATTTTTTCGTCCAGAAACCTTTATTGATTGAGAGATTTTGGCTGGAATTCTTTAGGTAAAACTGCTTCTGGCTTTATATTATACTTCAGAAATAGATACAGATCTCATTCAAAGGTTTGTAGTAGTAATGTGTTCTTTTAACTATTAAAAAGGGTGTATATAGTTTCCTTCGTGCATGTTGAGTTATAGAGCCTTCCAATCTAAGCACAATATCTCATGAAGCTGGAGTTTATGGTTGATAACTGATGTTATACATTTGTTGATTAGTTTGTCCTGAGGACCATTATCTTTGCCATTATGTATCTCATGAATGCTCTAAATTTTCATTCTAGTCAGATAATTTGGACCTTCCATACATATCTCATAAACTTCAATGGCTATAGCACTAATCCTAACATAACAAGTTTTATTCCCAGGCTAGGTTCACTGTTGGATTATGTCAAGATAGCCTTGGATTGTTTCTTTGCGGTCTGGTTTGTTGTTGGCAATATTTGGATCTTTGGAGGGCACTCATCTGCTTCTGAGGCTCCCAATTTGTACAGGTTCAGTTATTTTCTTTTGATAATTTTTCCTTGCCACAACCTTGCCAGCAATACTGACATTGTTTCCGTACTTTGCAGATTATGTATAGTTTTTCTTATCTTTAGTTGCATTGGGTATGCTATGCCTTTCATCCTGTGTGCAATGATATGTTGTTGCCTTCCCTGTATCATTTCAATCCTTGGTGTTCGTGAGGATATGTATGGAATGAGAGGGGCAACACAAGAATCCATCAGTGCTCTTCCAACACACAAGTTTAGTGGAAATGACAATGCTGGAGATGGAAATTCAGGAGGGAATCAAGGTGGTTATATAGCAGCAGGAACAGAGAAGGAACGTGCCATTTCAGGGGAAGATGCAGTAAGTTGGTTGTTACATTTACTCTCTTTAGTAGCCATGAATAACAGAATGCAAGTCCATTGAGAACTAATTTTTGTCACTTGGTTTAATGTTTTTATATCTGAATAAACTAAAACTTTTCTGGTTGCAAGTTAAATTAGAGGCCAAATATATAGATGACCCTTAAACTTTAAAGGCTAATTCTTGCTGAGATTCATATATATAACCCAAGATGTGTTAAAAGCTATGTTGCTCGGACTCTTCAAAACTGACGCCGCACCCATGTTGGATCCTCCAAAAATACACTACTTTTGAAGGATCAGACAAGCACCCGGTGACATTTTAGGAGAGTCCGAGCAACATAGATTAAAAGATCTTACCTTGGTAGGTTTTTTTTGGGGGGAGGTGGGGGGTTGGGGGGTTGAAATCTCTCTCCAATGTATTAGATTTCTTATGAGATTGGATATCAATTGCTCCATACTGCTGCTGTATCCTCCCCCAAGCTAAACGTGAATATCCTGGTGTTGATTCCAGAGCTGCTGCTTGCTTAACTGTTGCTTGCTTTTCAGATTAATTGTTGCCAATTCTCTTTTCCCTTTGGACATTCTAGGCATCCTTTAATCCATCATACGTTGAAGTTTCATTCCACCATGTCTTCACCAGAAAGTTATATAACTATATATTGGGCCAAACCCCCATAGTTCAATAATGTCCATTTTTATTTAGACGTGTTACTATTCTTATGTGGGCCAAGGTCCAAGCTGTCTTTTTTATTGGTATTACACAATGTAAAATTTCTTCAATTGGAACCTTGAGTACAATTCTGTGCAATGATGTATTCTGAGTTATTCCGGTCAGTCATTTTGTCAATATTTGGTTTATAGTTCTCTTTTATGCGCCTAAAACAAGGTAATGTAGGATAAAGACATTGTTGAAGAAGTGATAACAAAATATCGATGCTCTTATGCTTGTGGAAGCTATCAAGAGTGCAAAGGAAAAGGGTAAGGAGAATAAATTATCTGATTTTGAAGTTTAACAATGGAAAGGAAGGAAAAAACTTGTATTGTATATATCAAAAAATTGAAAATGCTGTTGTAAAGAGGTTTTATACAGCTATCTGCCAAAAGTTTCTGCAGATTATATACAGCTTGGCACCTCAACGGTACTTAGTGAAGTAGTATGATGTACAAAATTTATTTTTCTGAAGTTTTTCCCTTTTGACCTGGTATTTGCTTATCCGAATTTGTGGAAAGTGTTTCAGGCATATATTTTACACCACATGAGATAACATGGCTTACTTCCTTTATTTATACATCTTTTGTTACTCATCATTATCACAAAACACCAATTTCAATGCCCTAATCCCTTCCCAGTATTCACAATTTGCTGACTTATTGTCCACTGAAAATTATTTTTGAAATATCTTGACCATACAAATCTGACAAAACCTTGCAGAGGTACATTATTAGCGCATTATCTATGTAATGCGGTAATGGAGGAGTGACACACCTCCCAAGTGTATGGCCTTTTTAATTTCTGCAAGAGTTGCAATATCTTTTCATGATCATTGTTTAGACAGTATTAATGGTTTTTAACAATGCAGATCTGTTGTATTTGCCTCACAAATTATGAGGACAATGATGAGCTGAGGGAACTGCCTTGCTCGCATTACTTCCATACGCAGTGTGTGGATAGATGGCTAAAGATTAATGCATCTTGCCCCCTCTGCAAATTTGAAATTGGCGCTGAGAATGAAAATCCACCTTCTGTATTGGTGACCGGGCAATAAAGAGCCTTTAAATCATTGGAGAATCCAAAACCTACGGTGCCAGCAGTAAACAAATGCAGTTACCTTGTTGCATGTGCAGAACAAAGAAGAATATTTCACAGATTCATTGTTATCCTGCTTGTACATTTTCTCATTGAAAGAAAAGATGAGTGCTGTACAAAGAAGTTTGCCGGATTCTCAGAGTCCACAAATTTGACAACTTTTTGAGGTGTTTGTTGTTGGAGGATATCTTCCATCTTGGCTGCTCCCACATCTCTCCTTTTCTTTTTCTTTTTGTTTTTTCATCCAAATCAATAGTCAGTTAAGTCAGCTCTGGAATTATGAGTATGTCCTAAATTTTTTTCCAAGTTTTACTGATGAATTTGTATCTATATGGAGGGAAAAAAAAGAAGCTGTTTTAGTTTGTATGATCCGTTATTGGTAATCAAGAATTTAAAGAAGTCAAAATAGAGAGATCCGAAGAGAATATTTGTACGTTTTATTTGTACTGGATAAGGACTTTAAACAAGAAAAAAAATTAGTAAATGATATTAGTCCCATTAATGGTCAGATGAAAGCAACTCATTGTGACGATGACGAAGTTGAAGACGAGCTTGTACTTGAATCTGCATCTCCTATCTTTGAATCTGATCGAAGCTTCAATTACAGTTATTGCTTATTGAGTATGTATATAAGCTTTTTTTTTTAATCAGAATTTGGAGATTCAAAGAGAGATTATAAATTACAAGGGCAACTAGAGACTTTGGCATCAATCAGGCCAAAGTATAGTGTGCTGAGTAGGTTCAACCCCCGTTATTTATGCAATGTAACTTATAGCTGCTTTCGTAAAACGAATGAATTATGAGGAGACGGGGGCGGATCTAAGTGGTATTGGTTCTCGGGAATTCACACCCGCTATTGCAAATTTTGTAAACTAGGGACAGTCTCTAGCACCAGTCAGCTCTCTTCAACTTGAATGTCAATTGAAAAGAATGACGGATTTTGATGAACGTGGTGGCCTCCTTTTTATAGTACCCGAATGCATCAATTTGTCTTCAACTAGGAGAAGGAAATTTTGGACTCCTTTTCCTTAAATAAAATACCATGTTATATTCGACCACTTTCAATTAATTTAATATTTCAAACATATTTTAAATTATTATCAAATATCATTAAAATCAATTCCAACACGCCTCTTTGTGGAGAAACATTTACAATTGACAACTTACCTTGTTGAATTTAAGTTAATTTTGTAGATTTGTAGGGCCGCGCCATGCCATTTCTATGATAGCAACCTCAAGCTACTCTAACTTCGAATCATTAGCAGATTGTTTCAGAAAACAACTTGTCAGACAATAACTGATTAGTTTATAAACTTCTGCAACATCATTAACATGTTATCATATATACTTACTAAACTCAGCTAAGACTTCAGATTATTGACATACTGATGTTATAGATAAAGCATTGCCACTGGAAACAAAGCTAACATAGGGTACAACTATCAAGATTTTAGGCTTTGGAAAAAAAACAAAAAAAACTGAGGTCGTCGCATCCAGATTTATGGACTTACAATGACGTTCATTTTACCTTCAACATGAACTCCATTGTGTGCTTTGCTATACTCTTATCTGCTTTTACTGCATATTATTCTGTCAGTACTCACGTTTTGTTCTTTTTATCGGGGACACTGCACTCACACTGCAAGTACAAACACACAGAGCGGTAGACCATCCCGCTAGGCTATGGGCACTACTGTTTAGCTGTAGTTGATGAGCTTCATTTCTACCTGAAGCTATATTGAGTCTAAGAGTCTTTTTTTATGTTTTTTCATATGTATGAATACTATAGGTAGATCGGGGTCATATCCCGGTCATATTCGCATTCGTAGAGGTTACAATAGACAGTATTGTGAGTTGTATATGTTCACACATGTCATGTTAGCAATTATATGCCAGTCGAATTTTGTTGGACGGTTGGTTTTGGGATAGAAGCCCGTATGTTTTGTATATGTATATATAGTTATTCCTGTCAGGTTCATTTGTCATGATATGTCTTCATTATTCTATCTAGTGTTCATTTGTCATCTGTTATACAATACAGTATATTCAGATGTATATGTTGAGATAGGGTTGTCCATCCCATCAGGTTGGGGCGTGACAAATTGCTATCATGTAATTGAATATAATTACACAGTTTGACATGTTTGTTTGACGATGTAATTAATTACTTGATCAACATATAATTGAAGGGGAGT
>JACEIK010001167.1:252183-268833 GCA_018107945.1 Datura stramonium
TATGTATATATTTTTTTTTGTAATGACCCATCCGCCTTTATAGGATAATTAAAGCCTTAGCACCTTGTAGAACTCCTATGACGAAGTTGAGCTAATAAAAGCTCAAAATGGGATGGTAGCAAGAACTGATTAAATAAGAGTTGGGTTGCATTTCATGTGTTGTGTTTTCGTTAAGGGGTGACCTAGTGCATTAGACATCCATAAGGAATTCTGAGACTACGAATGAATTTATAGCGTTGTTTTAAGGTTAGATGCGCTATCGAAAAATACTGGAAAGTCTAGATAATAGACTTAGTTTTTGGGATGAAAAAATTGTGCAGAATTTCGAGCTCCTGGTTAAGGGGTGGACCACTGAAGTAGTGGAATTTTTGCCGCAGCGGGACCACTCATGCAGTTAGATGTCCGTCGCAGCAGTCAAAGCAATTTTCAATTGGGGTCACCATAGCGGGGAATTGGTCACTATAGCGGATCCACTGCAGCAGAAAATTGATCATTGTGGACAACGGGTGGCAAAATGCATGTTTAGGTCAGAATTTCTGGACTTTCACCCCAACTAACTCTAAATACTGAAACTAAAGTGAAAAAATGTAACTGAACTCTCATCCTCAGATGATAAGGACACACTAATAGTGAAGCTGAATTGGTACTGAATCGTATCTAACCACGGGGCTAAGTTTGAGCACCTGAACCTATATCATAACACGATATAACACAAAGAAGTATACGGTCAGTACTTTGAATTACTGAGCATATGAGATATGCGAAAGATAAATGAGGTCGGGAATCATACTGAAAAAATGAAATCATACTGTATAAGCAAAATATCTGGAAAGAACATAAACCCAAGAGTAAACATGCATATAGAGTTGAAAAAATTTGTAAGTTATTAAATAAATCCATTTAACTGAAAACATGGGCCATGTACAAATACTACTAATACTGTATCTATGGGAGATTCTTGTGACCAACATAAATCATGTGAGCAAGATGAAGTCCAACATGTAAACCTAGTTGGAAGGGTGTTCTATACCTTGCCAGGGTAAGAACCATGACTGGTATGAATCCTCTCATTCGTGCAAAGGGAGACATTCTCACTGACGGGACTCCTCCTACAGTGACACATAATTTGGGACTTGGATTATCTGAATCCGTCCACGCATTGCTAAGTACTACTCCCAAAACTCTATATATGTGCTTATAAATATAACCGAGGACTGAAAAATTTGCATGGACTAATTCAATTATTATTTACTGAAATAACTGAACTAGTCATATAAGTTCTAACTGATCCTGAAGTCATGAGATCATAATATAATGAACCATTATGAAAATATGCTCAAATTGAGTAAATCATGCTAAATTCTGATATAGAGTTACATAGAGATTTTTCAAAAATAAAATGTGAACCATGCATAATTGTAATACTCATGTGGAGATCACGAGGGAAATATAATATACTGAAATTTATAGCTTTTGCATCAAAGAGATTTGTCACCTAAAACCATGAGTTTATATAATCGTAATTGAAAACATAATTTATACTTGAGCATTGGCCATAGGGGTGAACGGAATCTATTATTGATAATCCCACATACCTGTACTAAAGAATTCTTACTAATAACTTGAGAATTCAAAAGTTTGGAGAAGAAGAACCCTAACTTTTCTTGAGAATTTAGGAGCGTACTGCTTTTGATGTTTTGGTGTTAGGAGAGAGAATAGAAGATCAGTCGACTAAGGACCTCTTAACCTCCCTATAAAAGGACCCAAAATGACAAAGTATAGGATTAAAAGCATAGAAAATTATGAAAATACCTTGGAGAAACTGTTTGAAAATTCTGAAATTTGGTGTCGGGCGCATTGCGCCTACCTGCTGAAATTTTTGACCTAAATTTTGGTCTAGGGCATGGTGCGCCTCCCAATGTTCCAAACCCAATAAAATATTTTCTCTAAAGTTCAGGTTCAGGCGCAATGCGCCTACCTTGACAGTGCCTTAGTAAAATGCTGATAACTTTTTTCTCCGAACTTTAATTGATGAATGGTTAGATGCATTAGAAAGAAGAATAAAAAAACTTTAATTTGGTAGGTCATGGGACACATAACTCTTTATATAATGGGATGAGTGATAATTTGAAATTGACCCTTTTAAGAACTTATACGAAAACTCAATCGATAGGAAGGCTCTCAACTCAACTTTGTGCTAGAAGTTCCTTATAACCTAAATTTGTACCCAGTGTACTTCCCACACTTAATAATTTATCTTAATAATGTCATCAAGCGCACGTGGTCGTCAAATAATATAGGATGGTGAAGTCCCAATATCGTACCCACAGAGACTTGATAAATTGATTGCTTAAGTTGTGAACCTTTATTTCACTATCCAGTAAACATAAGTAAAATGGGGAATTGGTTTTAGACTTATTATAATAAACTTGAATGTAAATTAAACTAAGAAACTAGAATCGTTTGCAAAGTATTTGTAATTCAAATGATGAGAGAAATTCAGGATTTTGGCACTTTTGCTTTTAGATTGAATTTTAGGATTCGAATACGCTAGACAACATTCTTCTAAGATTACTAGTTGCAAGTTACTATTTCATTTCTTACTATTCTCCCAAATATGCAAGAACTATCTCATGAACCCTAACACCTATATCCCTATGATTGCAGGAGAAACATGAGATGACGGTTGATGTTACTTGTTTCAACTAAATAAGATTGCAGGATATATCCCTATCCTCAACAGTGAAATCATCTCTTGAACTATTTGAATAAGAAAACTAAAACCTATTTTATGCTTCCTTTTAACCCTCTTAGTTTCCTCTTCCGATTTCAACCAAGAGCCAACATATAATATCCGTAAGGTGATCAGTCTAATGAATAAGCAATGAAAATAAGTAAGCATAAACAATCTTTAAAAGAAGAATTGAAAGTCTAGCATAGACGAACCATCAAACTACAACCATCAGCCATGGACAAAACCTTAGAACATGAGTTTTTCCACTCATGCTCAAGTGTAAAACCCAAGAATTCATCATTCAAATTAACAAAGATAAAGTAAAGAAGAAAAACCTAGAAAAAAATTTAACTTCTTTTCTCTCCTCCAAAATGACTGCGTACAATTTGATCTTCTGTTGAAAGATACCTAACAAATGCCCTAGACTAGGTATTTATAAGCTACGTAACAATTGAATCTTTTTCCCTTATGTAGTACAACTTTTAAACTTAGAAAATCCGTCCCGGATAGGCCCTGGCGCGCCACATCACCTATCTCGCCAAACTTGACTTGAATTTCCTCTGAAGTTTGGTCTTTGGCTCTCCGCATCAACTATCTCTCCAAGATCTTAGTCAAAATTCTACAAATCTAGAACCTGGCACACTGCACCATCCAATGCACCTGAGTATTAAAAAAATTTCCCAAGTCAGGAACCCCTCTGGCGCACTGCACCACTCAATTCTCCAAGGTGTTAATCAAAATTCTTCTGAAGTTTGGGCTCTAGCACTTCGCACCAGTCATATAACTAGCCTAAGCATAATTTTCTGAAGTTTGGTGGCTAACGCGCCACGAAGCTATCTCACTAGGCCAAATTTTCTTGAATTCTTCTTTCTTCACACCTTGGACCATTTTTAGTCTTTTTCCATATGTTACCTGCTAAAACCATCTAAAAATACTTGTTAGCTCATTTAACATATGCATTCATGAAATCATGCATTTCATAAGGATAAAAACCTCAAAATAAGGTAAAATATGGGATAAAAATATAGCAGATGGGAATAAGAATATGCCCAACATCACCACCCCACACTTAAACCATTGTCCGTCCTCGAACAATCCTTACTTATATGCAACACACACTTTTTTCCACACCATTTGTCACCTCTATCAATTCTCACTCAAGAAACTAGAATAGAGTGCATGACTAAGTGGTTCATCAATTCAAAGCCAATCCATACACAAAGAAGCTCTTCACACTCGAAACTACATACCTTCTATAACTAACTCATCTTTTTCAAAACAGGGACAACATGATTAAGTATGAAAAATATAGCATATAATACACCAATTTTGATCAACTTATGGCCTCACCTATTTAGTGATGTTCCTTCCCTCATATTATTAATCAAAGCTTGGAACATAGTAATCAAGGCACACTCACGCTCACAAATGATGTTTCATACACATGCAACATATCATAGGCTTGCCTTTCATGTACAATTAGATTACTTAATCACTTCAAAAAGAGTAAGATCATAAGGACTTTTCATGGTTGTAATGTCGGCTAAGGGACGGGTAGAAATGATTTTCATTTCATAGTGGCTACCAATCCTTAGCACTTTAAGACATTTTCACCTTATCTTTCTTGTCCACCTCTTTTTTTCTCACTACTCACCCTTGCTTTTCTCATGCCCCTCTTTATACTACTTGACTGCTGATATCTGCTTATAACTTCAATAAGAATAATCAACCATTAAAAATCTTTCATTTATGTTATAGTAGCAAGTAGACATGCTATTTTGTGTGGGCACCCCTCTTTCCTATTTTTCTCATCTTGCCATGCACATTTTTTTCTTTCTTTCCCTTCCCTTAACTTTTTCTACTTCGGTGGAACCTTCATTCTTAAATCTCAAAGTGCCTTAGATTATCTTTAGATCAAATATTCTGGAGGTCTCACAACAAAGGGAATAGGGTTCTTTTGTGGCTAAGAAGAAAATTAAGGCTTATGGCTCAATGGGGTTAACTAGGGGTAATGTTCAGGAAGGTACAACAATAATGGACAAAATGGATTTTTAAAAGAAATACCTTTATCACATCTTACCTCTTTGGTAACTAGCTATCCTATACACACTTAGGCAAGTTCTAGATGTTACATCATGTACAAAGCACAATAACTTAAGCTCACCCCTCATGGTATCATGATCTGAATTGATTTCTTATGATCACATACCCACACAATCAAATTGAATGAATTCTTTCATTATTAAGACCTAAGATTTTTCGTTGAGTCAAGTTAAAGAATCTATATGTCTCTCATAGAAATCTCACTTCTTATGTATTCACAATGACCACTTTATTGCTTCTAGCTTAGCTTCTAAATGGAGTATAAAGAGCACATAAGTAGTGGTTTTGACTTCATCCTAAAAAAATAAAAAAATGTGACTAATTATTCATCCATCATCGGGAAGGGTCACTATCCTATGACGAACATAACAAAAAAAATTTGACTCTCAATTAACAAAAAAAATCAACTAGAGACGAACAAGCACATAGAAATCATCAGTTTTCAATAGCATCCACATACTAACTATTATAGACCAAGCTCCTAACACATAAGTTTAACAACTATTTCTAGAGCCCGCTACAATTTTAGCAAAGATAGAATAAATAAAAAATCTATTTTCTCCATCCCACACTCAAACAGTGCACTATCCCCAGTGCAAAAACATATCATATCAAGTAGGGAGAGAAAAAGAACTTCCTGGGCCTCTAAGCAAAGTCCTCATCATCAGGATTATACTCCTATCATCATCATCATCCTATACTTCCGCGTCATCAACCTGCATAGCTCAAGTGGTGGCATCATCCTCATCCTCATCCTCCTCATCAACGACATCGGTCAGCACTGTATGCTCATCATCATCCAATGGCCCCTCAAAAGCATGCCCTACTTTGCGTCACTATTGCACTATCTGTGAGTGGCTACTGCTCCTTTAGTGCTGCCATCTCCTCAACAGTTGCAGGTCTACCTCCAATATTCAGTTGCAGCTCAAACATCCCAAATATGCGGCCTCTCCAACTGTCATCCCGAGCATTGCGCTCGGCTGGAGTGAGGAATGATGTTGATGAGTTGGTTGGCTCTTTGACTTTTGTGACATCAATTATTTTACCTGGAAAGTGCCCTGCTAGGGGTAGATGAAGGTATGCCTCCTTTTTCCTAATCTCACAACCCCCTACGAACTAAGTCAACAAGCTTCCATAACAATACTTCCATAGGCAGTAATCTCTAGATCGCCTCATGCTGTCCCTCAGTACAGCACCAAAGTTAATTGGCAGCCCCTTCATCAGTATATAGAGCAATACCACCCTCTTTCGAGTGATCTCTATGGTATGTTCCCCTGGGAGAAGTACTGCGCAGATCAACTTGACCCAAACTCTGACCTCCTTAGTCAAGTAGGAGAATAAAAGTGTCGAATGAGTGCCATTTTCACCTCTTCCCCATCTGATAGCTGAATGCTCTCCACACAAAGTATGACAAATTTCATGGTATGGGGGCTTTTCAAGCATCATGAAGTATATCTTTGGGTCCATCACTGGCGTACCAAGGAATACATAGAAAGACCTGGTAGTGAACCAGACAACTTGTCCATGCACCTTAATCTTTATGCTCTCTCCAAACGAGGTGTTCCAATTCGCATAAAGTTCCCTTACTGAGGTGAGGCTGCACTCCTATGGCTTAGCAGAGATATATCCCAGTCCCAACTCTCGAATGGTGTCCTGAATAGTGGGAACTCAAGTGCCAGACGACCCTTATCAATTCAATTCTACGAGGCATACTTGGATTCCTTCTAGGCATTAAACCACTTGCACCCATGCTCCTCCATGGCATTGGCTCCAAAACTCCTAGCAGGGGGGGCCTTTTGGGCTGATGAGCTTGATATAATTCTTCTCCTGAGCCTTTTGAGCGCCTTGCTAGCAACTGTTACTTCTTTTCTTTTGTCTGCTCGTGATGCCATAGAACCTGCCAAACAACAACAATAACCTTACAAAATTAGTTCATGAATAACAAGGCTAGGTGCAAAACGATCCCATACTTAATCAACTAGCATAATCATGAGAATTTGTCAAATAGGGTACTCAGACTTCCCCCATTATCATGTCAAATCTCATCAACCTAAATTATTCATCAACTTTACACTTCAAACCATTCTCATGATTTTTCCCTCACACCTCTCTTATTTTTTTTCAAGAGTGCTTCAATTTAGCCACTCACTTTCCTTTTCAACTCTTTATTCACCATTCACAATAACCCAATTGTGGAAGTATTCAAAATAAATTCACTTAACAACTAATCATGAATTTCACTAACTTTTCACAATGAATTAACATGAATTTTTCAACAACCCAATACTTTCACAATTCAAGAATCAC
Source organism: Datura stramonium (assembly GCA_018107945.1). Classification (NCBI taxonomy): domain Eukaryota; kingdom Viridiplantae; phylum Streptophyta; class Magnoliopsida; order Solanales; family Solanaceae; genus Datura; species Datura stramonium. Next base: position 259,328 of record JACEIK010001167.1, read on the forward strand.
AATATTCAAGCAATTTTTTCCTCCACAAAAATACTCCAAATTCACAAATTTTTATGAAATTTCTCTACAACCCATTCATTACCCTCTTCACACCCACAACTTCAAATCACAAAAATTCAACCAAAATAAACAATTCAATCAAGGATATAACATTATTATGGAATAACTTATGAGATTTAAGTCATGAAAACTCACATTATGAAGTTCAAGATTCTTATCCAACAATGGTAACTTTGGGTTTTTCAACATAGGGAAGAAAGGGTAATGGGAGCATGCTTACAATATTAAATACCAAGAAAGGAAGAATTTTACTTACTTGAGTTGAAGAAGTTTGCTTCACCAAGATTTTTGAAGAAGACAACAATAGGGGAAAGGGGATAGGATTTACGACCAAGAGACAGAAGTAAGAGAATATTCTTTTGGTTTTTTTGACATTTTAGAGAGAGAAGATGAATGAGGATTTAAAATAAAGTATGGGTTATGGGTTTTTAATAATTTTGGAGTTCTTGGTTCAAATTTGACCCGCGGACCAAAAAAAATTTTGCCCCCTTCATACCTGGCGCGCTGCGCCACTAATGGGTTGATAATTTACCAACTCATTAGGCTTTAAAACTTGATCTTTTGTTTAGTTCTTGAATTGATTATTTGGATTTTATGACTTTTTTTACTTTTGTTGTGTGCAGATGGCTAAATGTGAAGAAAAGAGCAAAAATAGAGCAAAAAGAAGGGAGTGAGAGTAAATCGGCGAGTCATAGATGAAAACCAATGAAACGCCGGCCAAAGGCCGAACATCACTGCCCTGAGGATTAATGCCACCGACGGTTTGTGAATTTCTAGCGGAAACTCGCCGGTTTAGTCGTCGAAAGACACCCAAAGTTCTAAAAAATTGCTTGAAGACCTGGCGGTTCAAGGATTGGCATCATTTTGGCAGACGACGATGGAATTGTTAGAGCCGATGTTCCTTTTAGAAGGGCAGAATCGACTTATAGTGTTGAACAAGCTGAAACAACGGGTGAACCGTCGATGTTCACTGGAATTTAGTAAGGATTCAGAAAAGATGACCGGCGATTAATGGACTGGAACCGGCGAACTGCCGGTGTCTCCGCCGATTTCAGAATAGTGCTCATGGGGGTATAATCGTCCAACACTGAAAAAGAGATAAAAAGTGCCCTACTTTTCTGGATATAAATAGAAGAAAAAGTACTTTGTACCGGGAGGAAGGCAGAAGGAGAGATAGAAATAGAGATATTGAGAGAGAACAAAGCATACATCACATCATTGTTTCCCCTTTTAGCTAAAGAACATTCTCTTAGCTGAAGAACATTCTCTGAGCCGAGATAGGGAGACTCTGATTGAAAATTGTAGAAAGTACTCTGCTCTATTTCTTCTTTGTACTAGTAAGTTGCAACTATTATTGGAGATTATCTTGTGAAGTTGATTTTTCTACTCTTGCTATTAAATTCAATGATGTTATTGATGAATGTGTTTTTAAATTTCTTAATCATGAGTAGCTAAAATCATTAACTACAGGTGTGTGATGATGAATACTTAATTGGATTGGGTATTGCTAGAGTCATCTTCATATTGTTCAAATAAGTGTAAATCTATTAGATTCTCTTCAATATATAAAGGAAGGTCCATTGATTATGATATGGGTCTATTTATTCTTGCTTGATTGTTGCTTGTAAAAGAATAATTAAGCATTGAAGGGGAATTTGATAGTGGGTATGGATAGGAGATTGTGAATTTGGGTTAGAAATAGCTGAAATTGCATTCTCATTCCTTATTAGCAGCTAATAGCTAGAAATTAGTGCAGTTGCTAATCCAAAACAAATCTGGTTGAGCTAAATCGTGACTAGAGGTTTGACAAAACTCTAGTAAGAGGTAATTAGAAGGCTAAAAAGCTATAATTATCCATTTTATGAGATTATTTACACTTGTTGAACTCATAAGATGACCTGACATGTCCTGATCTAGTTAGTATTTCATCTACACTGCACCTCTAGTCTTTCACACTCTTGTTGACAACTTAGTTGATCTTGCTGTTTTATTTTACAAATTTACACAATAAAATTCACTAAAAATTTTAACCCCCAATTTTATTTGTTTTTATATTAAATTTCCGTGGTGCAAGCTAACGTCAATTTCTCAACTGACACTTGTAACTATCATTACCTAGTCCTCATGGGATTCGACCCTGGCACTCATCGAGTTACTTGTTTTGATACTTCGGCTGTGTATATTCTTTTCATGAAGGATATATTTTGGACGTTATCAGCCACCCATTGCACCATACACTTAGAAAAAAAATTTCTTGGTGAATTGGGTCTGGCGCGACGCACCAGCCACTACGCCATCCTGAAAAAAATTTCTTCTGAAGTTCAACTGCGCCACGTATTTCGCCCCATATTTAGAATTTTTTCTAGCTTCCTTTCTTCACTTTTTCACCTTAAATTCCCTGTTCATCTTTACAAAAAAAATGTGTTAGAAAGATGGGTTGCCTCCCACCAAGTGCCTTAGTTATAGTCATGGCACGAAATTCACGAGTTGCCTCCCGCGTAGTGCCTGATTTAACATCGCAGAACAACGCAAGAATTTTCACTCCTCCAATTGAGTGAGACAATTAGTAACCTATTTTCCTGCTGATTTAACTCGCAACACATGTTGCTCAACAAACTGCTTAGAATTTCCCGGCTCCCTAATTGTGCTCATCTTAAACTTGTCATAGTAAGGTGGGAACATTGCTGCTCTAAATACATCAAAAACCGCCTCTTGGAAATACACAATCATTGACATCTTCCTGACTTCACCCTTATAACTGCACCAGTGGTGGCCTAGAATCCTCTTCCCAAAAATGATGGAAACTACTTCGTCAGCCTCATAGTCAAGGATGATGTCACGACCCGAGTCTATACCCCAGAAGATACACGGTACTTGGAGACACAAGTAACCCCAATCCATCCCATGGTCTATCATAACATAGGTATCCAAGTAATCATAATGGAAACTTAAATAATAAAACTATTTAAGAAAAACTAAATGATAAAGGTTCATACATCTTAAAGCAAAACTAAATGTCTGAGTCTATGTTTGAAAGCCATCTACAAATGATGAGTTGTTGGACAAGCCCTCAGCTAACTCTAAAGTCTAACTATAGAAAATAAATGAATAATTAATATCATCCTTGAAAGATAAGGATTCACCAACTGCAACTGCTGGTATCACCGAAAGGAAATCATCTAATGGTGCTGGGTTGAGAACCTGCGCTTATATCATAATACGATACAACATAGAAGGTATGCGTCAGTACTTTGAATGTACTGAGTAAGTGAGAGAAAATATGCCATAAAGAATAAATAAATGAACTGTAATGACATGTAATGACCAACTGAAATACTGAAAACTGAATAGCTGAAATATAACCGAGATGGTCAATATTGACCCTGAATGGTGGTCATAAACATGCCCTAAATCTGAGATACTGATCTGAGCTAACTATACTGAATTGAAATAAACTGAGTAAACTGAAGCTGTTCTGAGCTGAGCTAAACTGAAACTGTTTTGAGCTGAGCTAAACTGAAACTGTACTGACTAGTAGGAGAGTCTATAACCGACAGATAACCACGTGAGCTAGATGTAGAGTCTGATATATACACCCCATCAGTAAGACCCAATATACCTTTCCAGGGTATAAAGGAATGAGCTGGGTGATCACAAGTCTGGGGCTATAGGGCCAATAAAATAACCTATGGTGGCAACGTAGTTCTGGGAACCTGGGTACGCTGGAACCCCGATCCACTCAGTGCTAATTCCTACTCCCACTGGATAGTCCTAGGCTGACTACTAAGCTGATAGCTCGAACTGGTCTCCAAGACTAAGTTAGGGACACCTATCTGGAAGTAGCCTAAGAGTCTTATAGGACCGGATTCTGTAACTGGTGTTCTAAGACTGACCAGAGCTGCTTATCTAGAAGTGTCATAACCGTCTAAAGAACTAACTAAACCTAATAACTGATATCTAAGTCTAATAAGTGATAACTGGGAGGCACCACAAGAAAAGATTAGTCAAACTGATTAGCTGACATTTCTGAATAATACTGAGTATGCTGATATTCTAACTGAAACTGGACTAGCATACATATGACTGAGATTTCAACTTATTCTAACAACAAGGGAATCCCAACATTTATAGAATCGAGCAACATGAACAACTAGTCAAATATGCAAGACTCTAATTCACTGAATGCCAAAGGTAGGGCTAAATCATTTTACATGAAGCTAGTTTCCACATGATTTCTAGGAATTTTGGAAAATATAGCAGCTAATAACGTGGATAATATTCCACCTGAAATTTATAGAATTCTGTCTGAAAACTTTTGACATTTTGAAACCACAGGGCTATAACTGATAAAAGATTAAGGAAGGGTTTTGGGGACACAAGGGAAGAATAATTCCCTTGTTGAATTCCCACATACCTAGAGTAGAACCCTTGGAAAGAAACACGGAGAAGTCTGAAGAAAAATGGAAACCCTAGCTTAGCTCTGCAATGTCTGTCTGGAACTTCTATGTTTTGAAAGCCGTGAATTGAAAGGAATGAGAGGGATTAAGTCGATCAACCCCTTTAATTCTCTCCTAAAGGTTCCTAAAATGATGTAGTTTAGGGATTAAAAGGTGAGAAATTACAAAAATATCCCTAGGGAGAAATCTAGAAAAACTGCTGATAGGGACCAACGGGTCACTCAATGAGTCATTAGTTGAGACCAGTCGTTGGTCCTGGGGCCTGGGTTCTGGGATCATTGGAATTGGCAATGAGAGGGACCACGACTCATTGGATGAACCAACAGGTCTTTGGTTCCTCCCGTGGCCACTGGAAGAGAAATCTAGGAAGCCTAACAATGGGCAACACAACGACTCGTTGGTAGACCCAATGGGTCGTCGTGTCGAGTCGTCACCTCCATTGGAGAAGTTCCTAAGATCCCTGAACTTGACACCACGGGTGGTCACAATGACTCTTTGTGTGATACAACAAGTTGTTGTTGCCACTCGTTATCACTAAAGGAGGTTTCTTGGAATCCAAACTAACGACTCACACCACGAGTCATTGTATCACATGGCGACTCGTTGGTTGGGTCGTGGGTTCCTGGAAAAGGGAGTTCTAAGCTGGGGATCAATGAGTGACAGGATGACTCGTTGTTTCTCACAACGGGTTTTTCCATGTCCCCTTGGTTCCCAAAGTACCAAGGCAGGGCTGACCACGACTGAGACAACGGGTTGTTGGAGCTAATTAAGACTCGTTGTCTCAGTTGTTCTGAGGAAACTTTTCTTCTTTCTTATGGATTTTTCTTGCAAGGTCTGAGTTTGGTCTAGAAAAGTTTCAGAGTGTTACAATATCTCTCCCTTAGGATCATTCATCCTCGAATGAAGGCTAAAACTGCTGGATAATCAGAAAAAGAGCTGCAATTCCTAGACTGAGGCTATGAACTAATTTCTGATGGATTAACTGACTTCGAACTGACTTAACCATGCTCATAGAGTTGATGCAACTAGAATGCATATTGAAAATCTAAATAGAGCTGGTGAGTATGGAACTGAACAGAGTATTGAGGAGGAATTTAGTACCTGATGCTGGAACTGAACTGGAAGGGAATAAATGAGGGTACATCATTTCTGTTTCTGCCTCTCATGTGGCTCCCTCAACTAGCTGGTTCTCCACAAGACTTTCATTGAAGCGGCTTTATTGTTTCTCAACTTACAAACCTGACGGTCAAGGATCTGAACTGGGACCTCTTCATAAGAGAGACTATCCTTCACTCCCACACTGTCTAGTGGCACAACTGAAGTTGGATCACCGCTGCACTTCTTCAATAGTGACACATAGAAGACTGGGTGCACCGATGCTAACTCTAGAGGTAATTCTAACTCATATGCCATACTGCCAATTCACTTTAGAATTCTGTAGGGTCCCACATATCTCAGACTGAGTTTCCCTTTCTTCCCAAACCTCATCACCCCCTTCATGGGTGAAATTTTCAGATAAACCCAATCATCTACTACAAATTCTAACTCTCTTCTCCTCACATCAGCATAGGATTCTGTCGACTTTGCGCTGTTTTCAACCTCTCCCTGATAAGTTGCACCTTCTGCATAGCTTTATGAAATGAGTCTGGCCCTATCAGGGTAGCTTCACCAACCTCAAACCACCCTATAGGAGATATACACCTCCTACCATATAATGCCTTAAAGGGGGCCATCTGAATACTGGAGTGGTAGCTGTTGTTGTACGCAAACTCGATGAGAGGTAGGTGATCATCCCAAATGCTCTTGATATCGATCACACAAGATCTCAGTATATCTTCTAAGGTTTGAATAGTCCACTTAGCTTGTCCATATATCTGAGGGTGAAAAGCTATCTGAGTTTGACCTGGGTACCGAGCCCTTTATGAAATGACTTTCAGAAATGCGAGGTGAATTGAGTACCTCTATTTGAAATAATGGAAAAAGGAACACCATGTAGTCTGACCAACTCCCGTATATATAGCCTAGCATAATCCTCAGCTGGGTCTGTGGTTTTAACTGGGAGGAAATGTGCTGACTTAGTCATCCGATCTACTATCACCCGATTGAGTCATGCTGTCGACGAGTACGAGGTAGACCTGTAATAAAGTACATATTCAATTCTTTCCACTTCTATGTGGGTATGTTGATATCCCGAGTCATACCCTCAGGTATCTGATGTTACACCTTAACCTGTTGGCAGTTCGGGCACTTAGCCACGAATTCTGCAATGTCTCTTTTCATGTTGTTCCACTAGTAAATATCCCATAGATCATGATACATTTTAGTGTCACCTGGGTGGACAGAATATCTCGAACTGTGTGCTTCAGCCAGTATCTTCTATCTCAAGTCACCTACATTTGGTACACATAGTCTACCCTAGTAATGGGGCACACCATCTCCCCCTTTGGAGAAAGCCTCAACTTCTTTGCTGAGAATTGCTTCTTTTAGCTTAAGCAGTATGTGATCTTCATCATGCCTTGACTTAACTTCAATGACTAACGAGGAATCTGATCCACTTTGCACTACTACTCCATCCTCAGCTGAATCAACCAACTACATTCCCAACCGAGCTAACCTGTGAATATCTTTTGCTAGTTCTTTTCTGCTCTCCTCAACATGAGTCATGCTCCCCATGGACATCCCGCTTAGGGCATTAGCCACCACATTGGCTTTGCCCGAGTGGTATAGCACACTCATGTCATAATCCTTCAATAGCTCCAACCACCTTCTCTGACAAAGATTTAAGTCTTTTTGACTGAACACATACTGAAGGCTCTTGTGATTGGTGAAAACATCCACATGAGCCCCATAAAGGTAATGCCTCCATATTTTCAATGCAAACACCACTGCTGCCAACTCAAGGTCATGAGTCGGATAGTTCTTTTCGTGAACCTTGAGCTTTCTGGAGGCGTAAGCTATCACCTTACCCCACTATATCAGAACACAACTGAGTCCCACTCTGGAGGCGTCACAATATACAACGAACCCATCTATTCCTTCCGGTAAGGTTAACACTGGAGCGGTAGTGAGTTAAGTCTTCAACTCCTGGGAACTCTTCTCACATGCATCTAACCACTAAAACTTCACCTTTTTCTAAGTCAACCTAGTCAGAGGAGATGCAATAGAGGAGAATCCTTCCACGAAACGTCGGTAATAACCGGCTAGACCCAAGAAACTTCTGATTTTGGTTGGGGAAGTAGGCCTTTGCTAGTCTTTCATTGCTGTTATCTTCTGAGGATCTACCTAAATACCCTCACCAAAGACCACGTGACCAAGAAAAGTCAGAGACTTTAACCAGAATTTACGTTTGCTGAACTTAGCAAATAACTGGCGGCCTCTGAGCGTCTGTAGCACTATCCTTAGATGGTTAGCATGTTCCTCCTTGTTTCTAGAGTATACCAGAATGTCATCAATGAATACAATGATGAACATGTCTAAGTACTGCTTGAAAACCCTATTCATCAGGTCCATGAAGNCTAATGATACCCCGATGATCTATGGCATAATAGAGTGCCCAAGTGCTATTTTATAACTTAGTTTAGTCATGTTTGTCTATTTATACACTTACATTCTTATGTGATTTTATGTAAATTCGGGTATGAACTAACCAACATGATTAGTCCTTGTTTTGTAGGTTTAAAATGCATATGAGGGACTAAATAATGATGGGTAAAGTGAAGAAATGGAGTTGGAAGCGAATTGCAAAAGTTGGCAAGAAAGCACGCCATGGCAAGGCTGGCCGCGCTAGGCAGCGTGCCACGCTATGCGTGTGCCGCGCCGAGCGCCGTGCCATGCCAAGGCCATGCGCGAGATGAGGCAGCAATTCCAGGGCGCCTGCGCGCTAGCACCGCGCCACGCTAGGCACTGCTGCACGCCGAAGCCGTGTCACGCAGGCCATCGCGCAAGGGCAGCACCGTGCCACGTTGGCCATCGCGCCATGCCTCGGCCAAGCATCATTTTAATGCGATTTCCAGTGAACCTACGCGTTACCTCCATGGCACGGAGGCAAATTAGTGCGTTCAGCTCCGTGCCACGGAGCCATTCCATGATGGGCCAAAATTTGCGAATTCCTTATTTACTATAAATTAAACCCTTAGCTCCAAAAATCAAATGTCACGAAATATTTTCTGAAAGCCATAGAGGAGCGAAGGGAGAAGTAAAGAACTCACCTAGGGTTCACCAATTTTACATTCTCTTTCACCTATTCTTGTAAGTACACTAGTTTAACGATGTTTTTGAGTATTTTTACGAACATGAGTGGTTAAAACCCTTCCTCTAGGGTTGAGGCCACGTGATATGATTGTAATTGCATGAATTCGTTTTGGTTTGAGTCGTTAATTGTTGTTTTGTCTTACATTCTTCATTATTGTTGTTTTTATGCTTGATCACCATGAAAACAAATGCGTTAAGCTTAGGTAAAAGCTTGAAAGAGTAACCCTAGGCAAGAACATAGAAATGTAGGGAGCAAGTTCTTATCTTTCGATATGATTCTCGGTTAGGATAGAAAATATACCTGATTTGCCTTGCTTGGTTTCTAAAACAAGATGATAGAAAGACACTGGCTTAGAATTATCACTCCACCACTCGTAGAAGTAGTTGTGAAGCTAAGTTGGATCAAATGATTAGAGGTACGAAAGTCCCTAATCAAGAGCAAAACCCCGTAAACCACATGCATGTAGTTGAATTACCCATGAACTAGGTTATCACATCCCTGCTAAACGATGTTGTTGTGAGGCTAGTTTGTCATGTTTAGAGGCTCGATAGACCATTAACATCGCATTTTCAACTATGTGAGACAACAATTGATAATATCATACTCGAACCATCAAAATGTAGCATTGCATGATTAGTCGGCCTTAGCTCTAGTTGCTTCTTATATTGTTTTCAGATTATTTTGTGACCACCCTGAAATTTAATTATAATTTACCGAAAACTTCTATAATCAACACT
>JACEIK010001167.1:300400-312559 GCA_018107945.1 Datura stramonium
ATACAACATGTCCTGATACCAAGTTTGTCACGCCCCGCCGTGGGAGGTATGACTGACACCTAATGCCATACTGGGATCTGGGTGGACCTGGCTAGGCATATGCACCTCTGGTGCCTACCAGCGACTCAAAATTAAGAAAACAAACTGCTATATCTCATCTGTAAACACATCCTCGGGCTGACAAGGCCACGCAACACCTATAGAAGAAAATAGCTAACCTAGACAATATAATAATAAAAGGATCCTATTGGGGCTGACAAGACCACCATGCTGTCTAGTTATAACAGGAATGAAAATAAGCAGCCATATGAACACTACAACCGATGAGGCTGCTAACTAAAAGATATACTAGGGCCCCCACGGCCAACATAAAGAACTGAACATATATAAGCCCCACACAGCCAACTCGGACAACTAACTAAAGACTGTAGTCTGCAAGACTCTAGGAGTGAAAATAATTGTCGGGAAAGGGCCTCGGCCTACCCAAATGCTATGGCAATAAAAGACTGATAAACCTCTACAACATGGAAACTCTGAATGAAAGGAGCTGGCTAATGCTGACTCTGAACAGCTGCTAGGAGACCCCGCAATCTGTCTGTCTAAACCTGCAGGCAAGTATGCAGCGCCCCATAATTGGGCGTTAGTACAATATGTACCAAATATGTAAGGCAGTAAATAGGTATGAATTGGAACTGATAAAGCACTTAAAACGAATATCAAGAAGGGCAGAAGTTAACTTGTATGTGTCCTTATCCATAACCTGCATCTAGTAAAACACTACACGTATATAAGCTGAAACTGTACGACTATACATTCATAGGCTACAACTAGCAAGCAAGTATACAAAAAAGAACCTAACCTGGCCTCCATAAACCTGGAAGGTGCAAGCAACACAGAAACAACCTACTGGGGCCCCCATAAGCCCTGGCAAGTACAATTCAATATATATACCCCTATCCAGGTTCTTATGTTTCTACTAGTTCTATAGCCAACCTACCTGGCTTTTAGGTCCGCATTTGAGCCTGCTAGACTCCTGTAACTGTTTTTGAGCCTAGTGGGCTCCTGTAACAGCACCCTGGGAACACATGGCTTGACGGAGGGTCAGTGATGCCAATATGACATACAAAGAGGTCCATACGTGGATGGACGTAAATATGGACTAGGCTTGAGTATGGTTTCGTAGGACATCATATAGCTACTTTGAACGATCAATATCCCTGTAGGTGATGACATTATCATATAGCTCCTCTGAGCGATCAATATCTCCGTAGGCGATGACACAGTTAGCAACCCTGAAGTTGGTCAGCAGAAGGCTATCCTAGGTGGAGTTAATCCCAACCAGTGTACTGCACTTTGGTCTCAATGTAGCCACTCAATAGGCGTATCTATCTCTTAAGGCCTAACGCAACCGGTACTCACCCCTAGAATAGTCTGTATAGCTGCCAACGGGCATACCTCGTGTGCCTACATCTGATTAGAGGATCCCGATAGTGATCATAATCTCTAATGGTCTAGACCGAACAGGGCGAGATCTGGAGTGCCTAAACGATATTCTAAATATCATGCTAGGACAATGATAGCTCATAAGCAAACTGTAAGGTCGCAGACAACCAACTACTTAGTTCCTTTGCTTAGGATAACTATGGGGCTGCTACTGATCGAACATGCTCCTGAGTAGTCATCCCTTAACCTTCCATATATAGCTTACTATAATTTTATCCTGAAGGTAATACTGTACTAACATGGTTCTAGTCCCTGAAACCTTAACTTGGTCTATTCAGATTACATATGTCTTTCTCCGGGTGATCCCTAGCCTCGTAGGTAAGTTTATTTGGACTTAGCCACTTGCGGCAACCTGTACCTGAGTATCTATAAGAGCAGGCTGGGGCATTGGCCCACATTCAACTACTGATAAGGTTCTCTATACAGGGTACGCACGAGTCTATCTAACTTGTACAACTAGGGTAACTTCTTGGCAACCTGTATGACAAGCACCAAGTCGACTGTAACTAATAGTCACTGGTAGTGGCTAACTAGATAGCAGGCTGTCACTCATTTCACTAGGCTACCCTGGAGCTGCTGACTCTAGGGTAAGACCATTCTATCCAAATTCTGGCCCTGGAGGCATCAAGGCACACCAATGGCCTCTGGGAGAGCTTTACTATCTATACAGGCGTTAATCGAAGAGTTATAACGCCCCACTGCACCCGAAACTATCCAACTCATCGAGTTAGGCCCAATAGCTAAACTTAAACTTCTATGCCTTGGCATGACAACAAAACTCTAGGATATTTATAAATAGTAAATAAATAAACTGGGGAAATCTCTATGACGCTCCTGGCGTTAATCACACTGAACATACCTTTTCCCGATGAGGGATACTGCAGTATATTCTCAATACATCTTCTAGCGGCTAACTACAACATATATGATCCTTATCTACTAGCAGCATCTAATTACAACATATAAGCTCATTATCTTCTGGCAATAGTTAATCACAATATACAGGATCATAGTCTACTTTCGAAGGCGTAGGTCGTATCACTATACAACGAGAATAACTTGCCGAAGAGATAAGCCTGAACAAACCTCGAATGTCAATTCTCATTTATTCGATTAGTTTCAACCTGTAGCCGGCGATTCTATTCAATTTCGGCCTTTATACTGAGAAAATAAGGCTATTTCAATAGTATGGATCGGTGAATAACGATATCTTTCAATAGAGTTCATGATAACTTCAACTCCGTTTAATTCGGCTGAAAACTTACAATTTCTCGAGAGTTTAGAAGGTAGAAGTGCTTACCTATCACTTGTAGTCACTTAGAAGCCAATTAGATGTGATTTTGACTACTTTTTCTTGGCGGAGTTCCGGTACTCCAAGCGAATTTTCAAGAAATAACCCCACAGGGATGTTCCTCGTAGGCTTAGAACTCATTATCCAAGATGAATTTGCATGTGGACAGAGTTTGACAGCGTAATTTGACGAAAATTTGATGAAATTGTTGCTCACCCTATTTCTCTGCCGAAAGGGAAATGTTTTCAATTCAATCCTTAACCCACACTTAGCTATTTATATATATTGAAGCAGTGGGATAGGGGGCACGGTGCGCTGCCCGTAGCGCCAATAATCGGGAATGACGATCCGCTCAAGGCGCCGGGCTGAACGGCGCGGCACGATGCCCAGTTCTCCTAGCTTCCGACCCCGACCTCCTGCTCTTTCAACTCTGTGCTTATCTATTCATTCCCTGAGCCTTTTTCTGTATGCGTCATACTTTAAAGCTATCAACATACGTATGAATGCATCGGTTAAATGATAGAAACTTACGGGGTGTAACACTAGAAATTCCCAATCTAATTAAGCATTCATCACCACACACCTCTAGTTAATGATTTAGCTACTCATAATTAAGAAATTCAAAAGAACATTTAACAATAAACTCATTGAATTCAATAATAGGAGTAGAAAAATCACATTTAGCAATAAGTCTTCAATAATGGTAGTTTCTTACTGTGGAGGAAGAAGAAGAAGAAAAGGAAAAACAATCCTTTAAAATTTTCACCAATAGAATTCTTACTTTGTTCTTCTATAAAGAGAATGTTCTCAAAAAACTAAAATTTAAGATCTGATCGGTACAAAGTACTTCTCTCTAGAATATATCCAAAAGTAGAGTATCCAATTCTCTCTTTTTCTGTGCTGGACATTTTTACCTCTAATCAGTGTTCTTGCACTTGTGGAAGTGCCGGCAGTTCTCCGGTTACATTCTACAAACCGCCATCTGTAATTAACTGCTCCTTTAGTGAGTTCTAGTGGCCTTAGGCTATTCCTTTGGAGTTTCTCCAGTCTCCAACCATGTTCCACCGATTCTTTTCTCTTTGATCCAGTAAGTTCAGGTGTCATTCGGCAAATGCGCGGGTAAGTTACCGGTTGAAGTTCACGTTCGCCGGTTTCTTTAATTCCCAGAGGCGGTGTTCATCAATGTTTGGTCGGTGTTTCACCGGTCTTCTCCGGTGTAGCGCCAGTTTTCACCTGATTCCCTTCTTTTTGATCTTTTTCTAGCTCTTTTCTAAAAATCAGATATCTGCACACAAAAAGGCAAAAAGGTCATAAAATCCATCTAAAGGACTTGAAAACTAGTGTAAAGCTCATGGTTAAAAGCCTAATGAGATTGGTAAATTACCAACCCATCAAACCCCCAAACTTGAACCATTTCTTGTCCTCAAGTAATGCAGTTGTTATCAGATGAACAAAATGCCATTCCACACAAGTTTATGAATCAATGACCACTTGACTCTAGAAAACCCAAAAAAAATGCTCAGCGGCTCACTAAAAAAGAGAAGCAAATTCCCCTAAAACAAGAAATATGGAAACATTTCAAGAGGCCACCACTATTCAAAAGCATGATTACAAGATCTTTCATTTTGCAAAATGAGGGCATACTTTATCCATGAAGTACACATATCATCTCAATTCATGGTCATTGCACATTCAAAGCTTGCATTTCTCATGCCCTATGTAAAAATTTACCTTTAATGCAATTGTGTCCTCTAAAGAGATGATGCCACTCACCGAAGAGAAAGTCCCTATTTTTTATTTTTATCATGAAATCAATGCATTCACACAAGAAATTGTACAAAGAGAAGATTGCACTCACTCTCCCAAAAGAAATCTTCATGCACACAACTTGACCTATAGGCTTTCCCTTCGTGTAATTCGCCACTAATGTAGAGCAACTGCACTTAGAATCACTTAGGACTTGTAGATCATAATGTCGGATAGGGCTAAGGGTAGGATAAATGTTTAGCTTTAGTGACTAATGCCTCCCTAATGCCTTCATAAACACTTGTAACATCCCATCATCTTATTGAGATCACTCCGCCTTATTTCTCCCTTGTTCATCATCTTTATCTTTTGTGTAACATAAGCCACCCTTATAACACCCATGAATTTCACATTTAGCCTTATCTATGCAAGAGATAGCACCTTTTTACTATCCTTTCTCTTTTGATGATTTGAGGTCTTTCAACCCATCGATTCCTTCAACTCATCACAATTTTGGTGCTAACTTAATTTTAGGCTTCTCATTTCTCCCCTACTCTTGTAAACCCCCCAAACTTAGGTTTTTGCCTCATTTCACACTCATTTCCTTGTCTCTCCCTATTTCTTGGGCTTGAAACCCCCATTATTTTCATTCTTTCATCACTAGCAACTAGGGAGGATGGGTTCCAAAGAGAAGGATTAAAAATGATCATTAGGCTTGTAATGTATTTTCAAAGAAAGGGTCCAAGGCTCAAACGTTGGCTATCAAAGATTAATGTTCAAGGAGGTCATTTTGGGTGAAGTGACTTAACAAAAGAGGGCCTAAGATCATGTTCTAAGTGTAGCTACATCTAGGATTTCATTTTGAGTCACACTTGGGGCAAGTTCTAGACAAGAAGTTGTGCATGAGATGCACAACAACCCTTACCACACAAGGCATCACACCTAAAGAGTCCACAAAAGCCATTATCTACACAAAATCTTGATTTAAGACATCAAAACATGCAAATTCATAAGTCAAACGAGGAATCTACAAAGTATGACAAAGAGTGCTATGTTCTCATTTCAAACACCTGTTCATTATTTCTCATTTTCATGCCCCATTTCAAAATTCCATTTCAAAAATTTTCTGGTTGTACCTCTCAAAACAGCTCCATAAAAGACTCAAAAACGACGTGGCATTTTCTCTTAAGAAAGTCTCCACTCAATTTATCATCAGAGAGTGCCAACCCGGTTCGAAAATAAAAAGAAAAGAAAAACAAAGAAATGCTTCTTGAGAAAGAAATGTGGTATGAAGAAAACCCTTGGAGTTTGATTACTATTATACTATTTACACGACGAACAAACAAAGGACTTGGGTCTTGAAGGAATAAAAAATTCAAGACAAGGACCCATTCTCATCATTAGCACACTAACATTCATCCAAGAATTTAACCAAGTCATTCATTTTTTATTTTCAACATCACAGGCTCAGCAAGGGCAATAATCAACATGATTAAAAAAAACGAGCCCGACAAAGGCTCACAATTCGTCATCAGATAATAAAAAAACATAAAATCCCCACAAGGGATACTTCAACTCATCTTAAAATAAAACACCACTGACCCCCCAATAAACACTCATCCCTCCCCCAACTAAAAGAATACATTGTCCCTAATGTATGTATGCAAAATAAAGGGGGTAAGAGACTCCCTGAGCAGGTCACTCCTCATTTTCATCATCAGCGACTTCCCTTGTTTCTATGGCACCAACAAAACCAGCCTCTCCCAGATCCTCGGTATCATATCCTAAGCCCTCAAACAGATCATAAATTGGGCCTCAAATAGTGGAAGAGCAGCCATTGTGGCATCAAGAGCGCTCATGTCAGGCACTTCCATAGGTGTCTGACTTTTCAACTCTCGCACCTCAGTTCGGAGAGAAGTGATAGCCCCTCCACTGCATCCACCCATTTGCATAATGTTGTAAGGCTCTCATACGTTGATTTCAGCTCCCGTTTGACTATTTTACCAATGAGTGTAGGGAGACTCCTAGACAACTTTTGGAGTTGACTCTCATGAAAGTTGGTCATTTCCATAAGTTTGTGGAGACCAATTGGCCGGGAGGATGTAGGAGGGGGAGATTCTCCCCTAAGAGGTATGTCACCGGATGTTTAGCCCCTAGCTTCTTGGTGGGACACAGTCAAATCTGGAGCATGTGGTGACTGCTCCGACCCATGGGATAGTGATCCCTCAAGCAACCCAAAAGCTTGCAATCTCTTCGTCTTAACTGTGGGTGCCTCAGCATCTCTTTTCCTGTCTAAGGCGATCATTCCTTAGGCAGGGACAGGGGTCTCATCAGGGAACAATGACATTCCCACTTGTAAACATAGCTGGGAAATGAGGACAACATATGACATGAAGTTGCTAGCCCGTCTTGCCTTTCGCTTCATCTGTTGGGCCACAATCTCCCCAAAGTTAATGGGGACTCCAGAAATGATGCAGACTATGAGAATGGCCTTCTCCAAGCTGACCCCCTGCTCATTTTTGGAAGGAATGATGTGGCCACAAATAAATCCAACCATAACTGGGCCTCGAACTTCAGATCGTGGGTAGAAATTTTGCCACCCATGGAGTCCCATAGGGGGATGTCAACTGCGATGATGGGGGCTATCCAGGTGAACTAATTTTTCATTTCCGCAATCATGGCCATATACTCTGTGCCCGAGTCAACTTCATCTTCCCAGAATAAATAATTGATAGCAACAAGAGTTATGTCTACCTCTACCCCGCGTACCATGATTGATGGTAGGTAGGGGACTTTATCGATTTTTCCTTTATGCTTCATGATGTCCTATGTAGCCTGGTAGGAGGCATAGAATTCCAGCACCAAGCTTAGGTAATAGTTTGGGAGAGGATTGGTGGAAGCATGCCATTGCCTTTCTGTGAACTGAGCAGTGATGTTGGGCAAGTCCCCGCACAGTCCCGCCAAATTGAACCTTTTCTCCACCTTTATCGACCGACCCTTGCATATAGTATAGTTCCCTTTCATGTCGGGCACGTAAAAGATAATGGCCTCCCTAGAGTCGGCGGGTACTGCGGAGGCTTTGGCCTTGCCTTTGCCTTTGGTGGTTGAGGAAGCTGGTGTTTATTTGCCTGTGTTCCTAGATGAAGACATGGTGTTTCTGCATACATGGTGTTAGTGACAACCACAATGTAAGTTAAGTGAAAGACTAAAGATATGCTAAAATTGAAATGAGAAGTAAAGATGAAAAACCATCATTTAAAGAGCCGACAGCACTGCAAAGCAGCGGCGAGCCGCAGGATGGTATCGACGGACCACCGCTGGCTCGCCGATGTGAAGTAGTAAACTGAGCAGACAAAGATTCCATCGGCTACAAAGTGGCGAGTCGCCAGTCCTGATCCACCAACCGCCGCCTAAAGCTGATTGTAGATTGGACCGGCGTTCTATCGGCATTTCCCCAGACCCTATCAGTGAATAGCCGGATGTCGTCATCCCCAAAGCAATTCAAAGAATTTCAATGGCACCAAATTACACACATCCACTCACATTATATTAAAGCATCAATTCTACACATGATAAAGGACTTAAATGACGATTTAACCTTAAGAATGATGTCACCCAATCTATCATACAACAAAGAATGACTTTTTAGTCCATTTGGGTTACTCAGACTTCACCCCATTTAAGTACACACAAATATCACAAATATCCATACCCCTTTCAGCCAGAAACTTCTATCCCCCCAAAGCTTTCAACAAATAGAGCATCAACCATGAAACTAATGGGAGATAAAGACATTAACAAGAAGGGGAATGTATATTAAAGACACATAAATATGCAATCAAGGTTCCCTTGATGAAAACATACAAAGCGTCAAAGATACTTTACCACACTTAGGAGAGAGTTTTGCAAAGACTAACTTGTGATATCTTGATAATGCTCAACAATGGCACTTTTGAGACTTGTGTAATGGAGAGGAAGAATGTAAATGTAGTGAGAATTTGGTGAAGAGAGTGAGGGGTTTTATAGGTGAGTAGGTGAGAATGAGGTTGGTTGAGTAGAAGGTGGGGTAGTAATGGTGAGTTAATTCGTTTATGGAAAGTGGGAGAGCGAGAGTTGTGGGAATGTGAAAAGGTGGGGTATTGGGAAGACAAAAAGGTTTGTAGGAAAATGTCCAAAGAGGAAAAGAGAAACCTAAGGGAATATTTTTTAGATTAGGGCGGCTCAAGCAGATTTTTGGGGTCTGGTAGTTCCATATTCAATTTAGCTTCTAAAACAAAACCCGTATCTCGACCGATGTTACACCGGCAATCGCCCATATAAGGAGACTCTTAGCCACCTTACCTCTTTGTGCTTGAATTCATACCCAGTTCACTGTTTGAAACCTAGCTATAGACTGGCGGTTTGCGAATGGGGTCGGCGTTCCACCGATGGATCGCTGCTTGGGAACACAATGCTCAGGTAATTTGTGTTACACCGGCGGTACACATTTTTGCATCGACGGTCCGCCGGTTCATCCGTTGGTTGAATGCTCATGTTCTTATCTTTCTACTTTCTTGTATTAGGGCACGGTGGTTCGCGCATCTGGATCACGATTTGCCGGTCTAGTGCGTTACCTACCTTGTTTTTGTGATGTCTCTCTTTGCTTCTGTCTTCATTGGTCCTACAAAATCAAAAACAACAATGGCATAAAAAATCAAATAAAACACTTGGGTTGCCTCCCAAGAAGCACCTTAATTAATATCATGGCAAGATGTAGCTCTCATTTAGCAGTCTTTCTTTGAAGGATCATCCTCCGACTCAGACTCCTCCATCTCAACTCCATTCTCCTCACTCTCTTCATGCAACACTCCGATCACCTTGCATTCGTTAGGAGTTTTCGGTGATGGACACACCTTGAAGGTGACTTCTTCACTTCCGACTCAGAACTTGATCTCTCTAAGCTCCACATCACCCAAAACTCTACTCATGGTGAGCAATGGTCTCCCCAAAATAATTGGCACTTCAACATCCATTTCACAATCAAGGACTACGAAATCAGCTGGTAGAATGAATATATCCACCATCACCAATACATCTTCAAATACCCACAGACTTCTTTATGGAATGATCTGCTGTTAGCAACCTGATTGATATGGGTTTGGTGCTTCCAAGTCCCAACTTCTTGAAAATTATGAGGGGCATTAGATTTATGCTCGCGCCAAGATCGCATAGAGATTTCTTAAACACACATATCCCAATTATACAAGGGATGGTGAAAGCTCCTAGGTCTTCCCGCTTGGGGGCAATATTTCTCATCATCATCGCACTACAATGGTGCATCGTCTCCCCACTACCTGCATCAACCACCTTCTTCTTTTTCAGCAACTCCTTCATGAATTTGGCATATCCGAGCATTTGAAGTAGGGCATCCACCAATAGTATATTAATAGACAATTTACTAAACATGTCAATGAATTTTCTGAACTGACCGTCCTTCTTTTTCATAGGAAACCATTGTGCATAAGGGGGTGGAGCTATTGTTTCACCTTTGTCACCATTTGAGGCTTTCATGCCTACCTCATCTTCATCAACATGTGAGGTATCTTCATTATCCTTCCCCTCACTTTCATCTTCACTCTTTTCACCACTACTTGGTATTTTTGTCAGTTCATCAATTTCATTTTCCTCATTTGATTTAGGAGTAACAACCTCCTTAGGCTTCACTCTCGCATCTCCAACCAATTTATCACTCCTAGCAACAATAGCCATGCACTGACTATCTTTCTTCGAGTTTGGAATTGTATCACTTGGGGGCGTTCCCTTTATTCGGGGATTCATTTGAGTGGACAAGTGGTTCATTTGAGCTTCCAAATGCTTAATGGAGGCTAAATGAGAGCTCACCGTCTGTGCAAGGTTAGACACCTCCCCTTTCAATTCCTTGACCCCGCTATCGGTTAATTCCTCTTTATTGAGGACTTTGCTAGCATCTCTTCAATTTTTGAGCTACCTGCATCACTCACACCTAGCTGACTTTGGGCGTTCTCAGATTTTGGAGGGGGAACATATCGGTTTGAACTTCAATGGTAATGGTCTCCCTCTCGATTTTTCTCTCTATTGCCCCATATTTCATTTCTTTTAGGCCATCCCTGTGCATCACAGTTTCTCCAACCTTGGTTCTCTTCCCTTGGGTGCCAAGGACCTTGATTAGTCCCTTAAAACCCGGGTTGAGAACCCCCCATCTAATTTCCCATGTATTGGCATGTAATACCCCGAAAGCCCAAAGATCAAATCCAGGAGTTGAAACGGAGAAAACTGAAATTTCTTCACCAGGTCATAAAACGAGTCGTTCTGTGATCCTTGGGGAAGACCACCAGTTATGAGGTGACTCATGGTGAGGTACTGGACTTGATTTGAAAAATTATTAATGGGGTCACCACGGGCATGACCACGAGTCGTGGTCAGACCCCACGACCCGTTGAGTCAGCCGTGGCCAAGGGAAATTAGAAGGAGGAGTTTGAGGTGGCAGTGTACCTTACGGATAGACCCCATGAGTCTTGGTCAGACACCACGATTCATTGGGTGAATCATAGTCAGCAGGTAACTAATGATCTGAGATTTGAGGCAGTGGAGATAACGAGTGGTGACCATGAGTCGTGGTCACCGATAACGATTCGTATGATGAACCATTATGAGTTCCATGTGAAACCTCGACAGTGTACCCAACAATTAATGTAGAGACCCGTGGTTGGTGGAAATGACTCATTAGGTCCCTCGTAGGGACTGACAAACAGTTATTTTATGCGAAGTTAGTAAGGGTATTCTCGTCATTCCTATTATCTAGGGTCCTATACTATGTCATTTTAAATCCATTTTTAGTGTGTATTAAGATAGTTTAAGTCATTCTAGCCTATTCTAAACTCATGCATGCAAGTTAGGGAGTTAGATAGGAGATCAAGCTTAAGCCCTTCCAATTCTTCTTAATTCCTCCTAGGCAATCAAGAAAGTGTAAGTTTCAGCTTTAATCAGGTATGTAGGTTTATGAATGGGTGAATCCGTTCACACCCATGCTCAATCCCTCTCTAAATCATGAAATTCCTATGTGGATTCTTGGGTTCTTTAACCCAATGCATGAAATTCCTAATTCTCTACATGGGTATGATCTAAATGAGTTTTTATTATTGAATCATGAATAATGGGCAAGTTTTATGTTGTTTTCCATTAAAATCATATTTCAAGATTTATAAATTCAATTGCCCATTTATGAGAAGTTTATGAAACATGAGACTTATGATTAATATTAATGTTTGATGAGATATTATTGATGAAAATCATGTTTTAAAGTTACCCATATTTATAATCATGTTTTCAAGTGAATTAAGTATTTTCAAGGATGTTAAAGTATTAGGCAATGCCTACATGTTCAAGTATGATTTATGATTTATGATATAGATTTCATGATTTATCGACTTATAACGTTGGCCGATTTATGGGCCCTTGATTCATGGCTAAACATGTATGTAAATGGGGATCAATGATGTTAAATGTTTATTTGGCCATGAATCTCATGAATGATGTTTATGATTTACGTACGAGCCTAATGTGCATGTTTTTGGGAGCAGTGTCTAGCACCGAGTAGCCCG
>JACEIK010001168.1:41028-67364 GCA_018107945.1 Datura stramonium
CCCCCCCCCCCGACTAGGGGTTTACAGGTCAGGATCCATGTGTACTCGTATGGGGTATGATGATTAGAAGAATCTCCCACTATTCCTCATGATTTATGTATGGCAATGATTATGTACTTTGGCTCAAGTCATGTTTAATAAAGCTTTTCTCTTATGATTATGATTATGAATGATTTACGAATATTTTGAAAACCTTGAGCCTTATTATTCCATTATTATATGATCATGCTGTCCCACTCCTATGAACTCTTATGAATTTTAAACTATCAATTTTTACTTACCTTGCATACTCGGTATATTTCAAGTACTGATCGCATACTTTATGATGTATCCTCTTATGGTATAGGCGCCAACATCCAGGATCAGTCTTGCTAGTCAGACTTCCGGAGTTAGCTATTCACAATATCTGTTGGTGAGTCCGCATCTTGTGAGGGCCTATCTTATCAGTTGTGCTATGTATTGCAATTGTCAGACTATAGCAAGTTAGTTGGGGTTTTGTCCCATCAACTCATCAGCTTAGAGGCTTTTTGGACTTGGTATGTATTCAACGTTGGATTGATGTATGTATTCAACTATTAAGTTTTGTTTAGACTTTCGCTATGTAATTTATGATTATTTCATCTTATGTATGTTTGAGTTAGATGTATGTTCATGCTATGGGTTGACTTGGAGCCTCTCAGGGTTTCTTGTCCCGTGTCTCGATCCGGGCCCAAGTTCGGATCGTGAAAAACTTGGTATCAGAGCAGTAGGTTTTGAAGTGTCCTAGGGTGTTTTAAAGTCGCGTTAAGTAGAGTCTATTTCATGGATGTGAAGTGCTCCACACTTATGATGAGGAGGCCACGAGACATTTAGGAAATGTTTCCTTTTTTTCATGATCTATGTCGTGCGGAAAAATGTATCTCTATTCTTCTAACTCATGTTATACGTGTTTGCAGAATCATGCTTCCCCATAGAGTTAACAGCATAAGGAATGGAAACTGAAATGGCCACGAGGATGGTAATGGAGATGGGCACCAACAGGCCCCACCAGTCCATGCGGAGCACATACCCGAGGCGGTTGCACACGTAGAGTTTCGGGCATCCATCTAGATGTTAGCCCAAGCCCTGACTACCCAGGTCAACCAGCAGGCGGTAGTGCATGTCCCCTAGAACGCGAATGTAGAAAAAATGAGTGTTAAGAGACTTTCTGAGGATGAACCCTCCCGAGTTCCTTGGATCGAAGGTGGACGAGGATTCATATGAGTTCATTGAGGAGATTTTGAAGATCACCCAAATTATAGGGGTGACTGGGGAGGAGTGTGCTGATTTGGCCTCATATCAATTGAAAGGGGTCGCACACATTCGGTTCAAACAGTGGAAGGATAGTAGGGAAGTTGGAGCAGGCCCTGTCAGTTGGAATGAGTTTCATTATGCTTTTCTTGATCGATTCTTCCCTCGAGAGACGAGGGAGCAGAAATCAGCCAAGTTTGTGAATCTTAAGAAAGGAAAGATGACGGTTTAGAAGTATTCCTTGGAGTTCACACGTTTGTCCAGGTATGCACCTGAGTTGGTGGCGGATTAAAGGGCTCGCGTGAGCAAGTTCATACACGACATAGAAGACTCCTTGGTCAGGGATTGTCGGACCGCGATGCTTCTCCAGGATATTGTATTTTCTTGGATAGTCCTCTATGCCCAACAGATGGAGGCAATACAAATGAGCGGGCAGGAGAGAGAGGCAAAGAGAGACAGGACGAATAGTGTTGGATTCACTCAGCAGAGATTCGGTGGTGGTCACCGCCATTAGTTTCAGCAAAGAACTTTAGCCCTAGCATCATCATCAGCGAGTGTCCCGTCCTGACCCAAATGTCATAAGAGGGGTAGAGTATCAGGCTTGAGGAACTAGGGGAGCATTTCAGGAGATTGCACTTTTCTAGCCTTTGCAAAGTGTGGCAAGAACTACCCATGAAGGTGTTTAGTTGGTTCAGACGCTTGTTTCGAGTGTGGCAAACCTGAACACAAGCTTAGAGATTGCCCTTCAACCTAGATCAGGAAATGGTGGAGCTCGGACTCAAGCCACTAGTTCAGCAGATCCGACTGCACGTCCCTTCCAACAGGATGCTTCTACTAGCATAGGTGGCGGACAACGCCAAAATAGATTCTAGCCCTAGAATCCCGCCAGGAGCAGGAGGTCTCCCCGAATGTAGTCACTGGTATGTTACGAGTATTCCACCCTAATGTATATGGTTTGTTAGATCCAAGGGATACTTTATCTTTTTTGATGCCCTATGTGGCTAGTAGTTTGGGAGTTAGTCCCGAAATACTATTAGAGCCCTTCTCAATCTCTATTCCAGTTGGTGATTCAGTTGTAGCTCGATGAGTGTATAGAAATTACCCGGTCACAGTCCTTCAAAAAGTTACCTCGGTGGATCTAGTACAGTTAGCCATGACCGATTTTGATGTTATTCTCGGCATGGATGGGTTGTTTGCATGCTATGCCTCCGTTAATTTTAGAACCCGAGAAATAGAGTTCAAATTTCTGGGTGAACCAGTCATAGAGTGGAAGGGTAGTTCAGCTGTTTCTATATGTCGTTTAATTTCCTACCTTAAGGCTAGAAAGATGGTCTCCAAGGATTGCATGTACAATCTAGTTTGGGTTAAGGAGGTTACGTCCGAGACCCTGACTATTCAGTCAGTTCCAGTAGTACGTGAGTATCAAGAAGTGTTCCCCGATGATCTACAAGGAATTCCTCCCAAGCGGAAGATCAATTTCGGTATAGACCTCGTTTCTGATGTGCATCCTATATCTATTCCTCCTTACAGAATTGCCCTAGCCGAGCTAAAGTAGTTGAAGGACCAGTTGAAGGACCTTTTAGACAAGGGATTCATCAGAACGAGCAAATCCCCATAGGATGCACCAATTCTCTTTGTCCAAAAGAAAGATGGTTCTCTTCATATGTGTATTGATTATTGAAAATTAAACAATGTGAAAATCAAGGGCAGGTATCCCTTTCCTAGGATTGATGATTTGTTTGAAAAACTTCAGGGTTCCAAGTGCTTTTCAAAGATAGATCTCAAATCTGGATGCCATCACCTCAGGGTTCAGGAGAGTGACATCCCAAAGACAACCTTCAGGATACAGTATGGTCATTACGAGTTTGTAGTCATGTATTTTGGACTAATGAATGCTCTTGCAACTTTTATGGATTTGATGAATAGGGTATTAAAGGCATACCTGGATATGTATGTGATTGTGTTTATTGATGACATCCTAAATACTCTCGGAGCGAGGAGGAGCATGTCGCTTATTTGAGGGTGGTGCTACAAATTCTCAAGGATCGCCAATTATATGCTAAATTCAGTAAATGTGATTTTGGTTGAACTCGAAGTCATTTTTGGGTCATGTGGTGTTGAGTGAGGGTATAAAGGTGCACTCTCAGAAGATAGAAGTAGTGAAGGATTTGCCTAGACCGGTGAATCCTTTAGATATCAGGAGCCTCTTAGTCTTAGCTAGTTATTATCAAAGATTTGTTGAGGGGTTTTCATCTATTGCAAATCCATTGACCAAGTTGACACAAAATAAAGTGAAGTTCCAATGGTCGGAGGCTTGTGAGAGGAGCTTTCAGGAGTTGAAGACTCGACTCACCTCAGCACCTATGTTGACCCTACACGAGAGTACCGATGGGTTTATGGTATATTGCCATGCTTCAACGATCAGCCTTGGGTGTGTATTGATGTAGCATGGAAAGGTTATAGCATATGATTCTAGGTAGCTGGAAGTTCATGAAAAGAATTACCCGACTCATGATCTAGAATTGACAGG
Source organism: Datura stramonium (assembly GCA_018107945.1). NCBI lineage: Eukaryota > Viridiplantae > Streptophyta > Magnoliopsida > Solanales > Solanaceae > Datura > Datura stramonium. Next base: position 44,828 of record JACEIK010001168.1, read on the forward strand.
GGTATTTTCCTTGAAGATTTGGAAACACTATTTGTATGGTGTCCATGTAGATATATTTACGGACCACAAAAGCCTACAATATGTGTTTACCCAAAAGGATCTAAATCTACGCCAAAGGAGGTAGTTAGAAATACTCAAAGATTATGATGTTAGTGTCCTTTACCATCTAGGCAAGGCTAATATAGTAGTAGATGCACTTAGTAGGCTTTCTATGGAGAGTGTGTCCCATGTAGATGAGGAGAGGATGAAGTTGGTGAAGGATGTGCATCGGCTTGCACGGTTGGCAGTTCGTTTGGGTCTCTCATCCGATGGTGGTGTTATTGTTCAGAATGGATCGGAATCATCCTTGGTGACTGATGTGAAATCTAGACAAGACGAGGACCCTATTTTGGTAAATTTAAAGGAATCCGTTTAGAATCAGATGTAGAGGTCTTCTCCAAAAGGGGAGATGGTGTGCTTTGATATCAGGTCGCTTGTGTGTTCCGCATGTTGATGATATGAGAGATCGAATGTTGCATGAGGCTCATAGTTCCTACTATTCCATACATCCAGGTGCCACCAAAATGTACCGTGACCTATGGGAAGTCGATTAGTAGAATGGAATGAAGAAGGACATAGCAGAATTTGTGGCTAAGTGTCCGAATTGTCAACAGGTGAAGGTTGAACATCAAAGACCTCGAGGTGTACTCTATTCGGAAGTGGGAGGATATCAATATGGACTTCATCACAAGATTTCCTCGCATTCGTCGGCTGTATGACTCTATTTAGGTGGTCGTAGATAGGTTGACCAAAGCAGCTCACTTCTTACAAGTCAAAACAACCGATTCAATGGAGGATTATGCTAAGTTGTACATTCGAGAGATAGTTTGGTTGCATGGAGTTCCCTTGTCCATTATATCGGATATAGGTACTCAGTTTACTTCTCAGTTTTGGAGGTCATTTCAAAAGGAACTTGGTACTCAGGTCAAGCTCAGTACAACATTTCATCCGCAAACTGACGGTCAGGTGGAGCGGACTATTCAGACTCTTGAGGATATGTTTAGAGAATATGTGATTGACTTCAAGGGTAGTTGGGATGATCATTTGCCTCTCATTGAGTTTGCATATAACAACAACTACCATTCTAGCATTCAGATGGCTCTGTTTGAGGTTCTCTATGGGAAGAGATGTAGATCACCTATTGGATGGTTTGAAGTCGGTGAAGCTGCGATGATAGGACTAGATTTTTTAGATCGCCTATTGGATGGTTTAAAGTCAGTGAAGCTACGATGATAGGACTAGATTTAGTCCATGATGCTATGGAGAAAGTTTGTCTTATAAAGGAAAGATTGAAAATAGCTCAGAGTCACCAAAAGTCCTATGCGGATGTTAGAAGAAGAGAACTTGAGTTTGAAGTTGATGATTGGGTGTTTCTGAAGGTTTATCCCATGAAGGGAGTGATAAGGTTTGGATAGAAAGGGAAACTCAATCCCCGTTATGTTGGCCCGTACCGGATTGTGAAGCTGGTGGGCAAGGTAGCATATGAGTTGGAATTGCCCTCAGAATTTGCCTCAATTCATCTAGTTTTCCAAGTGTCGCTCATAAAGAAGTGGTGATCCAGCTCTAGTTGTTCTAGTGGATAGTGTCGGTGTGAAAGATAGCCTTAGTTGTAAAGAGGTTCCGGTGGAGATATTGGATCGACAGGTTCGTAAGTTAAGGAACAAGGAAGTAGCTTCAATCCAGGTTTTATGGAGGAATCAACATGTTGAGGGAGCTATGTAGGAAGATGAAGCAGATATGATGGCTAGATACCCACATCTATTCCTCTACGGCTCAATTTAAGCTTAAGGTATCAGTTTCGTCTTTAATACTCTATTCAGTTTAATGTTCAGCTCATTTGCCCCAGTTTCTTTCATGTCTATGTATGTATGCATGATTCATGAATTTAGTTCAATCGTGTAGCTCAGTTTGGAGATAGTCATTTTGTTAGTTTTCAGCTTATATGATCAGTATTTGAATATGATGATTGCATTTCTCTGCTTTTCTGTATGTTTTCCAATATTCTAGGATGAATGTTCCCAAGGGGGGATGTTGTAATGCCCCCAAAACCCTAAGATCAGACCCGAAAGTTGAAACGGATAAAATAGGACTTCCTACACCAGGTCATAGGGAAAGTCATCAAGTGACCCCTCAGGAACCCCACGAGACGTAAAGTGACCCGTGGGGAGAGGCTGGGACATGGTTGAAATTTTGTGTTCAGAGTAACTACGAGAGGTGACCATGAGTCGTGGTCAACAACACAACCCGTTAAGTCATCTGTGGTCAAGAGGGATTTGGGATCAAGGATTTTTTTGGGCAGTAAATGCAATGGAAGGTGACCACGAATTATGGTCACCAATCACGAATTTTTAGGTCCCTTGTGGGGACCCTTTGAGGAAATATGGGTAGTGTACTTAACGACTCCTGATCACGAGTCGTGGTCCATGACAACGACTCATCTAGTCCTTTGTTGGAACTAGTAGTTTGTTTTTGCCTGCGAGTTTATTAAGAGCTTTTCTGTAATTCCTATGGTCCTAAGGCCAAAACTATGTTGTTTTAAGCTCTTAATAGTATGTTTTAAGAAGGAAAAGTTCATTCTAAGCTATTCCTAATTCATGCATGCAAGTTTAGAGGCTTCAGAGAGGTGATCAAGTTTAGTTCTCCAAGTTCTTCATCAATTCTTCATTGGGAAATCAAGGGAGTTGTAGAATCAGTGCTTCTCAGGTATGTTAACCCTTTATGAATGGGTGAAATTGTTCACACCCATGCCCGACTTCTCTCTTATTCATGAAATTCTATTGATAATTCTATGGGCCTTTTTCCCAATTCTTATGAAATCCTTATGATCTATCAATGGGTTAATCCCTCTCATATATAAATTCATGCTTTATGAATCATGGGCAGATTTTATAGCCATTTATATTTAAATTTCTAAAAACTATTTAGATTTAAATTTCTACAAACTATGCGCAATTATGCATATTTCATGAATGTTCAGGTTATGATTCCATTTGGATTTTGATATTTAATACCTCATTATGATTTATGACTTATGATATGATTTCTCTCAAGTACTTTCCATGGATTTATGATATATCTAGTATATACATGTTTTACAATTATGCATGAACTTCATGATTTATGGATTTATGATTTTGACCGACTCACGGGCCTTATCTTCAGGGATAGTTCATGTATTTCAAGCATGCTTATGATTATCATGATTTTTACTAGCCTATGAATCTCATGTATATTATCCTATGAGCACTATACATGTTTTGGTATTAGTATTTAATATCGAGTAGACCCAGGATCCAAGCATACCCCGAGTCTCAGAACTATGTGCCAACGTATCCACGATGGGACCTATATGACACTGTCCCTTTTGCCCAAATGGGCCTTTTGTTGTGATATCACAACTCTTTTCATGGTTCTACCCTTGGCGAGGTACGAACACTCTCCCGACTAGGAGTTTACAGGTCGGGCTCCATGTGTCCTTATATGGGGTATGTCGATTATAAGATCTCCCTCTATTCCTCATATTTATTTATGGATGTAATTACATACTTTGGCTCAAGTCATATTTAATAAATATTTTTTCTTATGATTATGATTGTGAATGATTACGAATGTTCTGAAAACCTTGAGCCTTATGTTTGTATTATGATATTTATGTTACGATCATGTTGTCCCACTTCTATGAACTATTATGTATTTTAAATTGTTCGTTTTTACTTACCTTGCATACTCGGTACATTCCAAGTACTGACTTCATACTTTATGTTGTATCGTCTTATGATACAGGCTCTGACTTCCAGGCTCAGTCCGCTAGTCAGACTTCCAGAGTTAGCTATTCTCAGTATCTATTAGTGAGTCTTCATCACGCGAGGGCCCTATTTTATCAGTTGTATTATGTATTTCAGTTTTTTGACTATAGAGAGTTAGTTGGGGTCTTGTCCCATCAACTCATCTACTTAGAGGGTTTTCAGACTTAGTGTGTATTCAACATTGGATTCATGTATGTATTCAGCTATTAAGTTTTGTTTAGACTTCCACTATGTTATTTACGATGATCTTCCGCTTATCTATGTTTGAGTTAGATGTATGTTCATTCCATGGGTCGACTTGGAGCCTCTCGAGGTTTCTTATCCCGTGTATCGATTTCGGCCCAAGTTCGGGTCGTGACACATACTGATTTTGATTATAGCAACTTAACATTAGTGGAAAGATACATGAAGGCCAAACCTATGAATGAATTTTCATGCACTTCAATTTCTTTTTGAACATGAGCGTATTTTCTTTATCTTATAATCACTATGTGTGAAAAGCATGAAAATGAAAGGGATTCTCTCTTGATGTGAGTGACATCACTTCTTTGGGGGTACATGCTAAAGGTGTGTTAAATTAGAAGGTGTAATTCAGGCAAAATTGTTGTGAACTTTAAGGGAAACTTTGAATGTGATCTACCAATGACTTGTTATCCTCCTTCATTTTGTTTTGATGAACTAAACCCCTTTTTTAGAATGAAAGCATATATTTGTGCAAATGTGCCAATTGTTGTTGTTATCTCTTTAAAAGGGTGCAACCTGTTTGAGTTTCTTCTTAGTGTTGAATTTATGAGTGATTTTGGGGTTGTTTTAGGAGTTAAGGGTCTTTCGTGTGTCAATCTTATTTCATGCCATGCTTAATTCAATTTCTCATTCGTTAAGAGATGCCTTGCTTGAGGAATAGCAATGGTTCATGTTTTGGGGTTTGATGAGTTGGTAATTTACCAACTCATTAGGCTTTTAAGAATGAGCTTTTGCCTTATTTTCAAATCACCTAGGAAGGTTTTATGCTTTTTTCATTTTATTTTGCTGAAATTAGGCTCAAACAAGGAAAGCAAAAAATTGAACAAAGAGCAGGTGCTAAAAAGAGGAGACCTGCATTTCGCAGGTCTGACACTGGCGAAATGCAAGTGAGATGCTTAGTGAACTACCCTTAAGTTGGAAGATAATCACGGAATGCAGTCTGGCACTTGAGAAAGGTAGGTGCACATGCAAAACCCAAACTGTACAATATGAAGTTACCGGCGAAATTCTCCCATCAAGTGGATGGGAACTTGCGTAACACAGGTGTCGTGCAAGTGAGGCCATGACTAAAAGGGGTAAAATGGTACAACTCTGGCACAAGGACATTTTAGAAGATTTTAAGTGTAAAATAGGGATTCGTGCAGCATAAAGAAAAGCAGACCTTCCCTATTTTTACACACACTTTTTTCATTTAAGAAAGGGGAGTACTTTTTGATTAGCTAATTTTTGTAGAGAGTGAATATAGAGAGAAGGAAGAGATAGTCTTCTTCTTCTTATTCTCCAAAATTGTAGGGTAAGAATTATCCATTGAAGCATGAAATTGAAGCTCAAATTTACTATTCAATTATGAATGTGAATGAATCTCTTATTAATTTAATTCTCTTATTTACATTAATGAGTAGCTAATTTGATTGTTAGAGGTGTGTGCTTGATGTGGGTTTAGATTTTATTGGGTGTTATTAATTTAGTCTTAGAGTTACTTATTATGCATGAATCTAATGCTTTCTCTAAGTTCTAATGCAAATATTTATGGTTGCAAACATAGATTGTATTTACTTATCTTGTTTTTGCTTGAAAAATGAATGTATGATATGGGTGAGAAAGAATTAGTGGGGATTTGAGTTTTACAAATGTGGGGTTGGGCTAGAAATATCCAAAACCTATTTTCATAACTCTATTTAAGGCTTAAGGCTAGAAATAGCTTAATTCTTCCCCAAGTCATTAAGGGTAATGTGTTAATTGAGCTTGGGGTTTGAAAGAACCCAAGAAGAATATGCCCAAGTTGTCGAAAGACATAGGGTATAGACATGCCATGGCTATTCATGTTATTATTTGATTCTTAATACTTATTGATTAACCCCAATCCCATCGATGTCCCATCAATAGCACATCTCTACTACTTGCTCTCATTGCTGCTTCCACTTGCATTAAGTTTATTTGATATTGAGTAAAAACATACAATGTTCTCATTTTTCCACTAACATTTATTTTATGTATTATAATAAAATGATGCTAACTTGTTTAGGTTGTCATACAACTTTAGTACTGATATATTCCTATTCCCAGTGGATTCAACCCCTACTCATAAAGTTAGGTAAATTATATTGCAAATGACCGTGCACACTATCTCCCAGATAGAAGTGGATTTGGACTTTATTAGGGATCTATAAAAGAAAGGATTTGGAGAAATATCTTTTATCCTTGGAAAAATCAAGTCTTTGGGGAGCTAGGTTTCATACACCATACTTGGGGATTGAAGATTTGGTTGACAAATCTCTTCAACTTTTGTCCGTGTCTTTGATTCCTTTCTTTGTATTGAATATTTAAGAGTGTATCATTTTATTCCTTCATTTAAATTGTCCCGCCCATCCTAGGGCCGAGGAGAGACCAACATCTGATGTTATTTCTGGCCTGAGCACACCTTTTAATAGGGCATGGTGCATGGAGAATTCATCTAATCATGAAGTGACATGGATAATACAAGATGAAAAACATAGATAATGCATCAAGAATAAATCTTTTCATAAAATCATCAATTTAGTACATAAGTGACATAGAGGTTAAATCAGAGTATAAAGCATGAGGACATACAGGATGGACAATTTGTGAAACATCTATTGTAACAAGAGTATCTGACTTACAAGGTCAAAGCTCCAAATACTCGTCTAAGAAAACTATATACTAGTAGAATGAGATAATTACACCAAGAATGAATGGAGCTTACCAAAAGCTGAGATGGGGTAGTGCTTATGCGCTGCTTTACTAATCATCCTTGAACCTGAGTGTGCCTTATTAAACAATGTAGCTCCCTCGGCAAGAGAGGCATAAGTACATATACAATTAAATTATATGTAAGATGGAAAAAAGAAAAATAGAGTACGGAGAAATAAAAAGACAATACATGGAAATCATAGTCATAACATGTGAAATCATAAAGGTTCAAAAATCATGAAATCTACCCTTAAATCATAGTTCATGTAGTGACCCAAAATACTTTGGGAGATCGTGGCATATAAGACATAGTTAACCATGGAAACATGGAGTTCGAGAACTGGATAAGACATCACCTACCTTGTCGGATAGGTGACCTGACTGAAACTGACTTGCTAGCAAGATTTCTGAATTCATTTAATGTAGGGGAATAATTTATGGATGTTCTCGTAAACTCGGCATGCTCCACTTCTATATTGCAAACATAGTCTTCAACACTCATCTTAAAAGGCTCATGCATTCTTGGTTAACCACTGTCTCTCTTTTTACATTGTGATGTTCAAATAGCCCATTGGGCTCATAGTCTTACTCTTTATCTGAAGAGTTCTGATTTGATCTATAATACCACCTTATTTGAAGGCTAATAATTGATACACCATTCCTTATATGAAGGCTCATACCCTATACCATGCCTAATCTAAAGGATATTAACCGTAATGCCTACTTTAAATTAAAATGCTTAAAATCATCATTCAAGATTTTTAATGAAAGATCATAATCATGGTAGAAGTTCCTATTCCATAGTTTAAGTAAAATTGTATGTGGACACTTGCCAATATTTGTAATAATGATCATGGAAAATCTCAACTCGTTTAATCAAAGTTCATATATTTACACTAAAACGCAAAATCATAATTATCAATCACACTTTCATGGATGATCATGGAAAACTCATAAAATAGCTCATGTAAGAGATTCAATCTTCTCATAAGGATCCATGAAATTCATAAAGTAAAGCATGATAGTTTCCGAACATAAACTAAAGACTTCATCAAAACATATAATAGATCTTGCAAGAGTTAAGAAAAGTGTTTGTGGGCAGGAACATGATGTGCCATGCTTTAGAGTTACCTTACATACGTTATTTTTTCTAAATGAGGGTAAGAACATAAGTTTAGTCTTGGGGAAAAGGGCTACTATGTCTTTCTCGATCTAGAAGTGTGTTTTATTTGAAACCCTTGGAGTGTAAAAGCTAGGGATCACTAATCTTGGCATCCATGTAAGATAAATCTCATGGAAATAGCTTGATGATGGGAGATCCTAGAGAATAGAGAAAAGTCGGTCTCACACCATAGATTTGAAGAATAATGAAAAGAAAATCAGGTCTCACTCTTAAATAACCACTGAGAAACACACAACTTACGAAACGTTGGGCAGTGTTATGAATAGTAAGTTAGGGTCTAGATCAATGATAATGGTCCAAGCATCCACCTGTGGTCCCAATTACGGACTGTAGAATCCTTTTGTGCCTAGTATATTGAATCATTTGTTAATTTAGTGAAATTCTATCTCTCTGATGTTCCATCTATGGTCCCAGGTACAGACCGTAAAATCAAAACACTATTCGTAAATTGGACCATAGCTCTTATTTAGTAACTTGAAGTTTTTGTTCTTCATGTACGGTGGTTAGGTGAGGTTCATAGAATCATTTTATGTGTAGTACAATCACTTTGTAAACCTTCAATTACAACTTAAGAAATTAGTCTCCCAATTACGGTGGTGATTTGTGCTTCATAGAATCCATCTATGGTTCATAGAATGCACCATAATTTCATCAAATAGTGAGTCAAGCATTATGGTATCCCTTCGTACTTTGACATACAATACCATAGAATCCACCTAAGGTCTGTATATTACTTATGATACCTGCATAATTATTCTCTATGATTTCAAACATTAGTTATTTCAACTCTCGGGTACTTCTATTCCATGTTAAAGGCTACACATACAATTTGTACTCCATAAACCTTGTGAATGATCATGTGGTAAGGCTGGAAATTCTTATGAAGGTATGAGGTGTTATAATATCTCCCCTTTGGGATCATTCATCCTCGAATTATGATATTGGGCACTAGTAGAATTCTACCTCTGAAAAATTCTCTAAAAATTTTGCTAGAGTTACCTTTGTAATTGGCACTATTCTAATTTTTTAAATATTGCAGAAGTTAATCAGAAGCATCACCATAGGCCTCATAGGGCAAAAATCAATACATAAACATAAAGGAAAAAATAGAACTCATGCTAAGCCCTCATTGGCTTCTAAAATCATGAAAGAGAAAATTTCTCCTCAATTATTTCTTTTTTCATCTGAACTAAGGTTGCGTATCTCATTGGACTATCCTTCCTACTACCTGTTTCTCACTCCCCTATTACTCCTCTCGACTGATGAAATGTCATTTCCCCCATACTTACCTTCTTTATATTTCATAAACGTGATAGAGACTATTTCGCAAGGGGAATAATAGAATCACAAAGAAAAGGCAATTGTAGGCACAAGTAATAGAAAACAAGTGAATTTAGCATATGTATAACATAACATGACTTCTTCTGGACATGGGATGCATTTCATGAGACATGGACTAATAGAGCATGGAAATATTTTATCTAAACATAGAGGGCAGAGTCATGGAAATATAGAGTAGGATTAGGATCTTTACCTGAGGAATTTTCCTAATAATTGAGGAATGTTTGGGGATACTTTGCTTTTATATCATCTTCGTCTTTCCATGTAGACTCTTCAACATTCTGATCCTCCATAGTACTTTCACTGAACAAACCTCCTTAGTTCGCAACTTGCCAACATGCCAATCAAGGATGGCCGCTGAGACTTTTTCATAAACTAGGTTCCCTTAGACCCTATATTCTCAATATGGAATACGAGGGATCGTTCCTCTACACACTTCCTCAACATGGACACGTGAAATATAGGATGCACTAAGGCTAATTCTATAGGTAGCTCTAAATAATAGGCCACTAATCAAATTTTTTGCAAGATCCTGTAAGGACTAACATACCTCGAATTGAGCTTTCCCTTTCTTCCAAATCGTATGATGTATTTTATAGGCAAAACCTTCAACAACACCAAATTTCCCTTTCCTTTCACTATTAGCTGACCAAATTTCCAGGTTCACTATTTCTCAAACCACGGGCCTCACAATGACTTGTTGATTCCTACAATGAGTCATACCATGGCTAATGATTAGGAGTCCCATCCCCCATACTATCACCCCACTACTGTGCACAACCACTCGTTGTTTCCTATAACAAGCCGTTCCATGACCAGTTACTTCCTCAAAGCCTTCCACTCAAAAAGATTCCACAACCCTTGCCCATGACCCGTCACACCATAGAATTAGTCGTACCTTGACTTGTAGTTCCAAGATGTAAAAACTAGTAGATTATCATGACTCCTGACCACGACTAGTCACACAAAACTATGACTCATTGTTATCACTGGTTAGGAGAAACGACTAGCACACCACAACTCCCTCCTATGACCTGTTCCATGGAACAATGACTCTTGGTAAGAGTTATTTTAAAAGAAAATTATAAATTTTCCTTCTAAATCTACTACAAGTCTATGGCTTGGTTGTAAGAACTTTTGGGGTGTTACATTATCTTCCCCTTGGGAATATTCATGCTCGATATGGGCTAATGAAGTTGAAAAGATAGGGAAAGAACTACAATTCCAAAACTGAAAAACTGACGGAGTGACTGACTTTGGACGAAGATACATGACTGAACTGAATTCATGAAACGCACATACATGCAATGACATGAAAGGAACGTAGAGAAATAAACTTGACATGAAACTGAATAGAGTACTAAGGAGGAAACTAGTACCTCATGCTGGAACTAGGCAAGAATGGAAAACATACGGGTATCTAGCTAAAATATTTTCTTCGGCTTTCCACGTAGCTCCCTCAATGAATTGATTTCTCTGCAAAACCTTTATTAAAGCTAATTCCTTATTCCTCAACATCAGAACCTAACGATCAAGGATCTCAATCGGAACCTTCTCAAAAGTAAGGCTATCCCTCACACCAATTCTCTCTACCAGAATATCTAAGGTCGGGTCACAAATGCACTTCTTCAATTGAGATACATGGAAAACTGGATGCACCGAAGCTAACTCTGTCGGTAGCTCTAACTCATATGCTACCTTAACAACTCACCTCAGAATCCAATAAGGACCAACATATCGGGGACTAAGCTACACTTTCTTTCTGAACCTCATCATTCCCTTCATGGGAGACCTTCAGAAACACCCAATCATGAACCTCAAAGTCAAGCTTTCTCCTTCTAACGTCCATATAAGATTTTTGACGACTCTGAGCTATTTTCAGCCTCTCCCTAATGAGCTAAACTTTCCCCTTGGCCTCATGAACCAAATCTAGCCATATCAATGTAGCCTCACCTACCTCAAACCATCCAATAGGTGGCCTATACCTTCGCCCATAAAGAGCCACAAACGGGGTCATATGAATGCTGGAATGGTAATTTTTATTGTAGAAAAACTTAATAAGAGGCAAGTGACCATTCCAAGTACAATTGAAATCAATCACACACTTCTCAAAATATCCTCAAGAGTCTGAATTCTTCGCTCGGTCTAACGATTTGTCTACAAGTGAAAAGTTGTGCTAAGCTTTACTTGAGTACCAAGGCCCCTCTGAAATGACCTCCAAATCTAAGAGGTGAACTAAGTACCCCTATTCGAGATGATGCACAAATGAATTCTATGCAACAGAACTAAATCCTGGATGTACAATTTATCATAATCCTCAAATGAATCAGTAGTTTCGATGTGTAGGAAATAGGCTGATTTGGTCAACCTGTCCACAATCACCCATATTGAGTCATATTGCCAGGGGTCTGAGGCAAGCCTGTAATGAAGTCCATATTGATATCTTCCAACTTTTAAATAGGAACGATGATGTCCTAAAGCATACCTTGAGGTCTATGATGCTCCACCTTTACCTATTGGAAATTCGGACACATAGCCACAAACTCCTATATGTCTGTCTTCATGCCATTTCACCAATACACTACCCATAGGTCTGTACATCTTGGTGTCACTTGGGTTGATAGAGTACCGAGAGCCTTGAGCCTCATCAACATCCTCTCTCTCAAGTCATCCACAGCAAAAGCACACAATCGGCCTTGATATCGAAGTATACCATCTCCCTCTTAGGAGAAAACCTCCACTTTCTAATTCTGATCAACTTCCATCAGCTTCACTAGGATAGGATCCTCATATTTCCTAGCTTTGACTTTCGTCATCAATGAAGATTTTGACCCATTCTGAATAATAGCACCATCATCCATCAAATCTATAAGGTGAACCCCTAAACGAGTAAGCCTATGAACATCCTTCATCAACTCCTTTCTCTCATTCTCAACATGAGACACACTCTCCATGAAAAGCCTACTAAGTGCATCCACCACTACATTATCCTTGCCCGAATGATATAGGACACTCATGCAACAGTCTTTGAGAAGCTCTAGCCATCTCCTTTTCCATAAATTCAGGTCCTTCTGAGTGAACATATATTGAAGGCTCTTGTGGTCCGTGAACAAATCCACATGCACCCCGTACAAATAGTGCCTCCCAATCTTCAAAGCAAACACCACAGCTGCCAACTCTAGGTCATGCGTCAGATAATTCTTCTCATGAGTCTTAAGCTTTCTTGAAGTATAGGCAATAACCTTAGCATGATGCACCAACACACAACTAAGACAAACCCTAGAGGCATCACAAAGCACAACAAAACCTTATGTGCCCTCCGGTAGGGTCAATACTTGGGCTGAAGTGAGTTGAGTTTTTAACTCCTATAAACTCTCCTCACAAGCATCCGACCACTAAAATTTGACCTTTTTCTGGGTCAACTTAGTCAACAGTGCTATATTGGTGAAAATCCCTCAATGAACCTCCTGTAGTAGCCGGCTAAACCCAAGAAGCTCCTAATATCTGGTTGACTAACATGGTTAGGAAAATTCTTCACCGCTCCTCACTAGACACTACATGACCCAAAAATGCTACTGAGTTCAAACAAAACTTACAGTTGCTGAATTTAGCAAACAGCTAGTGATCATTGAGAGTCTACAGCATAATCCTCAAATAAGTGGCATGCTCCTCCTCACTTAGAGAGTATATGATCATATCGTCTATTAAGACAATCACGAACATATCCAAATATTGCTTGAACATCCTGTTCAACAAATCCATAAAACCTACAGGAGCATTTGTTAAATCAAACGACATATCTACAAACTCGTTGTGACCATAAAAACTCCTGAAGGCTATCTTCAGATTGTCACTCTCTCTAACTCTAAGCTGGTGATAGTCGGATTTGAGGTCTATCTTCGAAAAGCCCTTAGCACCCTAAAGCTAGTCAAGCAGGTCATCAATCTTGGGGAGGGGATACTTATTCTTGATTGTGACCTTGTTCAACTACCGATAATCAATGCACATCCAAAGGGAACAATCCTTCTTCCGGACAAAGAGAACTGGAGCACACCATGGGGATTTACTAGTCCTAATGAAACCCTTATCCAGGAGATCCTTCAATAGTTCATTCGACTCCTTTAGCTCGGCTGGAGCCATTGTTTAAGGAGGAATTGATATAGGTTTCATATTAGGGAGAAGGTCAATATAAAAGTCAATCTCCCACTCGGGAGCGACTCCTGGTAGATCATATGGAAACACCTTCGGATACTCACCCACAATAAAAACAAGATGGAATAGTCGTAACATACTAGTGACCAAATCAGGAGAGACCTCCTACTCCTGAAAAGAAGATAGTGCATATAACCTATATTGGCGTTGTCCGCTCGCTACACCATTCAAAATTGAAAATTATCTATAACATGCACACCTAAGTGAAATGTTCCAAAAATAAGTAAAATTACACAAAAAATGCCCACCTTACATTTAGTTTACTGTAGTGTCCTCAATGCAAAACTAAAAAAACAAACTATAGGGAGTTACAGATCCACTATATAGGATCTAGGCCTTGTTGCTTCCATTGGTATTCATATCCTCAACTTGTGGCAATGGAGGCTCATCATCTATCCCTAGAAAGGCATGGGTGACTGGCGCAAGAGGCACCATTTACTCCACCCTCTCTGTTCTCTATATGGATCTTCAGGTCCATAAAGAGCAACTGAATGGACTACTCTATGTGGCCTTGTCTTTGCTCCATGCTAAGGCTAGCCATCCCATCAACCCATGAAGCTTTCATGGTTATTATATAAAAAACATTCTCGAACCTTGGTAGCTCCACATCCACCCTATAGTTATCTAGCACGTAAGCTACCCAGAGTGATTGTGAACATGCTGGAGTATAGGAGATTTCCCTTCCTTTTGGCCCGAACTTTTTCCATTTCAAGCATAATTAATTTGCCCATGTTGATAGGCGTGTAGGTCCAGATGAAATAGATGAGGCACACTTTTAGTTTGACACATCGGAGTTATTCTTTGGAGGCATGATTCTATAGTTGACAAACCTCAAAATCACTTTTTCCTCCCAATTAAATATCAGCCTCTTATAATGATTGTGGCACCCATTGGCATCTCTTTTTCATGCTAACTTGTATCCTCACCCACCTAATACATGGTGGATGTATCTGTGATTTGGTCACTGATAAAATGCCTCAAATCCTATAGAAGGTATGTCAAGAAACTTTATGAGAGTATTGCATAAATGGTAAGAGAACCTGACGGCCCTTCCTCTGATAGGGATTACATACTCTTGCTTTAAGTCCGCTTTTGGCTCCTAGTTAACATTGAATTCCTTGACCATGTCAATGTCGATAATACTCTAGGTCATCATCAGTTTTCTCACCTCAATCCCATGATATCATTGTAGAGAACCATGAATTTAAGGTGAATAAGTATCATATTGATGTCCTGTTCTTAGCCCAGATGGACCGCATGCATAAATATTTTGAACCATGTTGTCTCATAGGTCTAAATGGAGTTCAACCTAAACTGTCGCTCAGGGGTGATATCTTTTGAATTGTCAGCCTGCTCCACGATATGTTCCAGTACCTAAGCTAGCCTCTGATAAGTTGGTAATTTACCTACTCATTTGGCTTTTAAGCGTGAGCTTTTGATTGATTTTCAACTTATTTAGGAAGGTTTTATGCCTTTTTTTATTTTTTATGCAAGAATTTGAAGGAAATGAAGGATTTAACTTTAAAAGAAAGCTACTAAAGACATGCTTTTAAGTTGGGAAATGCAGGTCTAGAATAGTTGAGACTACCTTGCACCTGCTAACAACGGATTGGTACCTGCAAAATGCAAGTGAAATACAGGTGGAACTGTTTGCACCTTCTTTTCACCTATGATCCACAGATTGACACCTGCTAAGTACAACTGAATGGCAAGCGACCCATTTCACTAATGGAGAGGAAAAAATGTCTAGAAAGGGTCCCAAAGCAGTTAGACGCTCCCAAAGGCAATTTTAGTTATACACAAGAAAAGTGCAGATACTTATGACCCTAATTGTACACCACACACAGAGGATAGATTCTAGAATAGTTTCTACACATAATAGAATTATAGAGATAAAAAGTAGTACTTCTTCCTCAACCATTTTGGGGGAATTCCACCATTGTTGCAAGAACTTGTGAAGCAAATTTGTGAACTCATATGATAACTTTTGAGGGAATTTCTCTTGGTATATTCTTTCTATCTAAATAAGAGTAGCTAACTTGCTAGCTAGGAGTGTGTGCATTATGTATTTGTAAACTTGGATGGGTATTGATTAATTATTCTTTGATTCTAATAGCAAACATAGAACTATTGTTTTCTGTAACTTTTAATTGTAAAAATTTATGGTTGCAAACATTAGTTCTGTTTACTTTTCTTGCTTTTTCTTGAGAATGAAACGTGAGAATTGGGTAAGGATACAATAGGGAGGAATCTGAGTGTTGATGTATGGGGTTGAGCTAGACAAGTCAAAACTCACATTTCGAATCCATTAAAGGATCAAGGCTAGAGATAGCTTGATTCTTTTTCAAGCTCTTGCAGTTGATAACTTGAATTTTTTCTTTGGGTTTGAGGAAACCCAAGGCATAAATATTCTTATGGTTGAGAAATGAGAGAATGTAATTTATCCATTGCTATAAATGCTTAATGTGAATCTAATGCAATAAAGTCAACCCCATTGCAGTTGTTTGCTCATCAATAACATACCCTAGTCATCTCACTTGTGATTGCAATAATCGAAATTCCCTCCATTTAGTTCTAACTCTGAATTTAATATTGCTTTCCCTTTTTCTCTGAATTTTACTTTTAATGTTGAATTAGTTTATAACATTTGTATTATTGACTCAATTCTATGTGGATTCGGCCCTGACTCATAATGTTGGGTAAATTATATTGCATACGATCATGTACATTTTCTCCTCATGAGGAATGAATTTGGATGTTATCAATTTTGGCACCTTTTCTAAGGAATTGAGTTGTGATAGCCGATAGTTGTTTATTGATTCAGACTTGTTTTGCATCTTGATTTGTTTTTATTTTTGTTAGTTTTTTTATTTATATCATCATGGAATGAAAGGAGGTTTTTTGGGTTCAACCCTTTTCTTTATGACCCGTATCCCTATTGTTGAGGACCCCACCTTTGTTAAGATTGTAAATATCCCCTAGAGAGAGATGTGTTCACCTTTCTCGTATGATGGGTATAGTTGCACTTTATGTGGAGGTCATGGTAGACATTGGGGTGGTTGTCCCAATGAGTTCACTTCTAAATATAGTGGTTATGATAGAAGTTGTGCTCTTGAGCTTGATAGGAATGAAGCCATGGCATGTGACTTAGGAATCAATACACGTGGCCACATGGAATCCATGCTCCAAGATTTTTTAGAGCGGGAGTCTAATTCGGAGAAGAATGTCGACTCCTCAATGCCCAAGGAATTATCCCCTCATGAAGAAAATTATTGTTTTATGAAAGAATAAATCAAGGAGATATTGAGATGCATAACAAGGAGGATTGAATAATGGGACCTATTACATATTGACTCATGGAAAGAAGCTCAACATGATGATGAAGATGAGGTCAAGATGTACTTTGAAGAGGTTAAGGTGGTTTGTCAAGAAACTAAGCCTACTACAATGCAAGATGTCATATGTGAAGGGCTGACACTACAGCTCCAAAGAGAAAATCCATCAAATTATTTTTGAGGACACTAATGCACTTGAGAAGGCAGATGTCAAGCAAGAAGCAAGCTTTAGGAAGGAGCGACCTAGACTGCCCTCTGATCATTTTTTTCACAACCCAAATGCCCGTGATTGGAACCCACACTAACCCCCCAGTGGACGAAGAAATGATTCCCAACAATTTGCACGAATACAAAACTCAAAGAAATTAATAACCTTAAAATTAAATAAATCGGTAGAATTCAAATAAAATTGCCTAATTCAACTAAAAGGAAACCAAAAAATCCAACTACAATTGCCATAATCTGAATGTCATTTCACTTTAGACGTCTAACAAAAGTCTAGGAATGTTTATAACGAAAAAGAATTAAAATAGCAAGTGTCCGGAAGAGAGAAATCTTCGAAGAAGGAGTTGAACAGCCCATTCTGCGTAGCTCACCTTTCAGTAATATATCGCTACTCTAATGGTGAGTTTGTGATGAACTTCTGGGGTCGGTCTCTTAACTCAGAAAAGAAGTACAGGAGTTGTGTCACTATGGAACACAGTACTGGTAGGCTTCATCGGCTGGCCTTATATAATATTGTATAAAAATGCAAAGAACAGTATGAAAACAATCTAGAACACCATTTAAATACACCTTACACATTGAAGGAAATTCAATTCTACTCAAGTACAACCAGCCTGCTCACTGGATTAGGCTCTTCTTTGCAGCAGTCACTCAACTGCTGCCGCATTCACATATAGTGGAAGGGTCCCACTACAACGGTACTCCCCTAGGCAGTGGCTCAATTTAGCAGCACTACATAATTTCACCAACTAATCGAAACATCACATATAATCTAATACATTAAGAACCATAAAAGTTACTACCTCTAACATATGAAATGGTGCATTGCCACATGCAATATATAATAATTTTTCATAAAAATGGCACAACGCGCATTCTAGTTTCCATTTGACTCTATCAACATCCTTTTCCAGATTTAGTTATTAACACATGATAACAAATTTAGCTTAGCCAAGTGACACTTATTCACTACAATTTTAACATTCGTACAATGCATCATAGAATAGAATAGTTGATCAAGTAGAGATTTGTTGGGCCCACGCCTCTGTCATATCACCACCAAACTCCATAACTATCCTCGATGTACACACGTGCTAGAGGGTCTTATTTCTGCCCTTCTAGTCATGACCTAATGGGGACTCAAGAAATCAACGTACTGTACCGGCATGGTACTTGCTCCCACTCATATGCTTGTCTAGATGCTCCCCTTGGACACGATCCACTCAATAATATTGCTTGCTCGGATGCTCCCCTTAGACACGAGCCTCTCATCTTAGGATATTCTTATTATCCTTAACCATTCTCTCGGTAATTATATGATAACCAAGCTCGTCATTATGAAATTCAGGAGATCACAATCTACCTCTCCTACTCATATATTTTAAACAGTTCATCATACATTCTATGAACATACAAAGAACACGCTTAACAACTCAACACAATTCCATAGCGGTTTGGTGGCAACAACATATCAAATTTATTTCAATAGTTATGTTTTAAAAAGGCGATCATCCACCACAAATAGTGTCCATAGACCAAAGTAACATATTATCATTCACAATCATACAAGTCATTCTGCAAAGTTCAACTACTCTATACCATAACCTACCTCAAATTGGGAAGATTTGGATGGCAATAACACTGCTGGAGCCTTACCCTTCCCCAATGCTTCCGAACTTGCAAATTCTAACACAAGAATAAGACAACCTTTAGTATCCTACCACCCACACAAGGGTCTTAGAAACTCAAACCCATTCGTTGAAGGCAATTTTAAGAGTAATATCTCAAACCCGCTATTTCTATATCTCAAAATCAAACCCCCATTGGTTCCCCATGATCAACCCTAGTCTATCAACCTAGGATTTCTTTGATAGAAAATCATTATTAGAGGTTCTCTTTTATTCTTAGGTATTTACATAATAAGTCCTAAGGGTATAAATTCAAAAACCTTACCTTGAGAAGGAAATTCAACTACTCTAGTGAGAAAATCGCCTTTAGTTCTTGACGTTTCGTATTTTGGAAGTAATAAGGTATAACCACTGAAATCCCACTTAAACCCATTTTTTGATTCCCTTCATCTGCTGCAATAGTCTCATCTAACAATACGAAGACACATTTGATAATGTATGATCCATCCCCATGGTACTCCGTTAACATGGAAACATGGAAGGTTGGATGTACCCCTGATAACCCTAGTGGTAAGGCCAACTCATAAACTATTTCACCCACATATAATAGGATTTCAAATGGCCTAATGTACCTCGGGCTAAGCTTGCTCCGCTTACCGAACCTCATTACCACCTTCATGAGGGATATGTTGAGCAAGACTTTCTCTCCCTCCATGAACTTTATATCTCTCACCTTCCTGTCTACATACTGTTTCTGTCTGCTTTGAGCAGCTACCGGACGTTTTTGGATTACCTAAACCATTTCCAAGGATTTCATCAACAAATCTATTCCCCAAGGTCTTACCTCAAATTCCATCAAACCACCTAATTGGAGACCTGCATTTTCTCCCGTATAGAGCTTCAAATGGTGCCATGTCAATCCTCGAATAATAGATGTTTCTGTAAGAAAACTCCGCCAGGGGTAAGAATTTATCTCACTGGCCCCCAAAATCTATCACACATGCCCTTAGCATGTCCTCTAATAACTTGATAGTCCATTCTGACTGCCCATCAGTATGAGGATGGAAGGCTGTACTCAAATCCAACCTTGTGCCTAAGCCACCTGCAAGGTCCTCTATAAATGAGAGGTCAATTGAGTACCCCAATCAGACACAATCGACACCGGCAGCACACGCAACTGAATCACTTCCTTCACATACATCTTGGCAAACTTCTCGGCATTTTAAGTAACTTGCAAAGGTAAGAAGTAAGATAACTTGGTCAATCTGTCAAATATGACCTAAGTAGAGTCTAACTTCCCCAATGTCTTAGGAAGACCAACTACAAAGTCCATGGCTATTCTCTCCCATTTGCATTTGTAAATAAGAATCCTTTGAAGTAATCCCCTAGGCTTTAGGTGCTCGTATTTCACCTGCTGACAGTTCAAACACTGGGTGACATAATAAAAAATGTCCCTCTTCATTCAGTCCCAGTAATAATATTTCTTCAAGTCATGGTACATTTTGGTAGCCCCAGGATGAATGGATTACCTCGAGTTGTAAGCTTTTTCCAAGAGGGTCTTAATTAGCTCACCAACTCGAGGAACATACATGCATCCTTTATTCTCAGGACCCCTTCTCCATCTAGCACTGCTTCCTTAGCTTCTCCCCACAGAATCTTATCTCGGATTCTTACCCAAATTCTCATCTTCAAATTGTTTGGCCTTTATTTCTTCTAGCAGTGATGACTTAGCCTACATACTAGCCGGTATCCCACCTATCTAGGTCAAAGAAAGTCTCATCAAACTGTTTGCCAGTGTTTGGACTTCTCTGGCCATCGATCACCGAGTAGCTTCTAGGCAAGCTAGATTTCCCATACTTATTTCTTTTCAACTCAATTCATATTCCACCACATTAGCCTTCCCTGGGAGATATAAGATGGTGATGTCATAATCCTTGAGCAGTTCCATCCACCTACTCTGCCTGAAATTCAGATCCTTCTGAGCAAACACATAATGCAAGCTGCGATGTTCTGTGAACACCTCGCAAAGAGCCTCGTATAGGAAGTGCCTCCAGATTTTTAGGGCGAACACCACCGCCGCTAGCTCCAGGTCATGTGTGGGATAATTCTTCGCATGCACCTTCAACTGTCTCGAGATATAAGCAATAACCTACCCTTCCTGCATTAACACAACACCCAACTCAAACCATGAGGCATCAAAATAAACAACAAAAATCTTTACCTTCCATTAGTAATGCTAGAATGGGTGTCGTGGTTAGAAGGGTCTTAAGCTTCTAAAAACTCTCTTCGTATTCCTTAGACCACTGAAAAGATACATCCTTCTGCGTCAACCTTTTCATCATTGAAGCAATGGATGCAAAACCCTTTATAAACCGGTGGTAGTACCTTACTAGCCCCCACAAAACTCCAAATCTCTATCATGGTAGTTGGCCTAGCCAATTTCTGACCGCCTTCACCTTCTGTTGATCAACATTGATTCCCTATTTAGGGATAACATGTCCAAGAAAAGACATCGAGTCTAGCCAAAACTCGGACTTAGTGAATTTGGCATACAACCGTTTCTCTTTCAGCAAACCCCAACACAATTCTCAAATCATTCTCATGCCCCTTCTTGGTCTTAAAGTACAACAAGATCTCATCAATAAAAACAATCATGAAAGAATAAAGATAGGGTCTGAAGATACCATTCATTAAGCACATGAATGCAACTAGAGCATTACTTAGTCCGAAGGACATGATTAGAAACTCATAATGCCCATACCTTATTCGGAAGGCTTTTTTGGGAATATCCTTAGCCAGAATCTTCAGCTGGTGTTAACTTCATCTCAAATGAATCTTTGAGAACACTACTGCCCCCTGCAACAGATCAAACAAGTCATCTATTCGAGGGAGAGGGTATTTGTTTCAAATAGTAACCTTATTCAACTGGCTGTAATCAATTTACATCCGTATACTATCTTCATTCTTTTTTACAAACAATATCGGGGCACCCCACGGAGAGACACTCAGCCTTATAAACCCCTTATTAAGCAGTTCTTGCAACTGCTCGTGGAGTTCTCCAAACTCAACTGGTGCCATTTTTTAAGGCGGAATAGAAATGGGTCGAGTCCTTGGCTCTAAATCCATGCAGAAATCAATATCACGGTCTGTTAGTATACTAGGAAGATCTGCAGGGAACACCTTTAAGAACTCATAAACTACCGGGACTTAATCTATGGAAGAACCTTCGAAACTAGTATCTTTAATATGAGCTAGATATGCTGAACACTGCCGCTCTATCAATTTAGTGGCATGAATATAGGAAATACTTTTCTTAGGAGCAAGGCTACAATTCCCTTCCCATTCCAACCTGGATGAGCCAGGACTGGATATGGTGACGATGTTAGCATAGAAATCCAAAATAAGGTGGTAAGGGGATAACCAACTCATTCCCATAACCACATCAAAATATACCATGTCAAAGATCACTAAATCTACTACAGTGTTTAACCCCATAAAGTCAACAATGCAATCACGACATACCCCATCAAACACCATAGAATCCCCAACAGGAGTAGCCACATGGATAGGAGTGTAAAGTATATCCCAAGAAAGATACAATTCCAAAGAAAAATAAGCAGACACATAGGGAAAAGTAGAATGTTATACCTCGGAAGCCCAAAGATCAGGCCCAAGAGTGGAAACGGAGAAAAATAAAAAATTTGCATCAAGACACAAAACGGGTCATGAGGTGACTGATGATGCCCGCAAGTGTACGGGTTGTACAAGTAATATAGTGGCCCTTTTTAAGAACCGAAATGTCGAACCTACAGG
>JACEIK010001168.1:105263-116041 GCA_018107945.1 Datura stramonium
TGAAGTGGGGACTTTATATACTTGGGGCTGAACCCCACCTCCGTGACACGCCAGCCAGCGCGGAGGTGAGCCCTCCGTGACACGTTGGCCATCGCGGAGGTGAGCCCTCCGTGACACGTTGTCCATCGCGGAGGGGGTCCGCCCGGCCTCCTCTTGCGATGTTTCAACGTGGCGCTTGTCCGGTCTTCACACAGATCCTTTTATAACATGTATGGCATTCTAAAACTCCTAACCAACATGCGAATAAGCCAATTAAAAGTCAAGAATTTATGGGGTGTAACACTTGATCACCCCCTCTAACCTTCTATCTTTGCATGGATGAATGAAAATGGCCTAAAATAAACTTAACCCTCTTAAAAGTCATCATTCATAACTTAAAATGACGTAGTTTAAGCCTTAGAATCTTTGGAATTATGAAAAACCCCTTACTAAATTCGCAGAAAATAACTGCCAGTTAGTCCCCATGAAACACATGACGGCTCATCACCTCTGGCCAAGACTCGTGGCATCAGCCGTTGAGTACACTACTTATCAAATCATCTGGGCTCGACAGGGGTGACTTCACGATTTGTTGCTGGTGACCAAGAGTCGTGGTCACCACTCATCGCATACACTCCCTTAATCTCAATCAAAACCTTCCCTGCTAGCCGTGACTCATCCCATGAAACGTGGGTCCTGACCACGACTCGTGGGGCCCTTCTGTGAGGTACACTGCCTCCTTCTGTCTCTTTCTCAATCACCACTCCCCACGAATGACTCAATGAGTCGTGGGGCCTGAAAATGACTCGTGGTCATATCCGTGGGGACCTTAACTCCCAAAAATCCCAGTAACACCCTGGTCCTCACCACGATTCACATCATGACTCGTGGTATTTTCACATGGGTCACATCATGATCCTTTCTATGACCTGATGCCAGATTTCAATTTTTCTCCATTTCCACTCCCGGGTCTAATCTTTAGGCTTCCCGGGTAAAACATATCATCAAAGTAAGGAGCCACAACAGCTTCGTGTTGTATCCCCAATTACTGACTTGCAGGAATCGTTGGGGCTTCCCTATTACCCATGAGGCCACTCAGAAAGTGTAGAAATTGAGCTAGAACCTCAGAGGATGTTGGAGCGGCAGGAACCTCTCCTTGCACCGGAACTTCCATTTCTGTAGCCCCGCTTTCCTAAACTGCGGGAGATATTGCAGATGCTGGCCTTTCCTATACAGGAGTAGGAGCACGGGCCCCTCCTCTTGTAGTGGCAGGCCTTCGTCTACTTCCTTGGCCCCGTCCTCTACCACGAACTGCGACTGCTACTGTCTCGGGCACTGCTTCTCTTTTCCTATCTGCACTTGTTCTCACCATATATGAGAGAAACAAGCAAGAGTTGCTAGATACCAATTTGGTTAACAAAATACCAATTGGAATCTAGTAATGACACAAAAAAGAAAGAAGAGGGGAGTTTTCTTAAAGTCCTGCAGCCTCTCAAAGATAAGTTATGGGCGTTCCGCATTAATCCATGAGACTCTACTAGATCTGTCTTAGTGTAATGAGATCGATGAACCCAAGGCTCTGATACAAAATTTTTCACGATCCAAATGGCTGTGATTGTCACCCACACTAACCCCCCTAGTGCGTGAACCAACGATTCCCAGAAATTTTCCCGAAAACAACACTTAAAGAAATTAATAACCTTAAAATTAAATAAACCAATAGAGTTCAATTAAAATTTGCCAAGTCAACCAAAAGGAAACCTAAAGAATCCAACTACAATTCCTATAATCAAAATGTTATTCCTCTTTGGACGTCTAACAAAACTCTAAGAATGTTTATAACTAAAAAGAAGAAAAACTGCAAGTGTCCAGAAGAGAAACATCTTCGAAGGAAGCGAGGAACAACCAATTCTGCATCACTCACCTTTCTGTAGTAGATCACTTCTCTAAAGGTGAGGTGGTGATGAACATCCCTAGTTGGTCTCTGCACTCAGAAAAGAGGTGAAGGAGTAGCGTCAGTACGAAACACAATACTATTTGGGATCATCGACTGACCTTACATAATAACATATAATAATGTAAACAACAACACGAAACCAATATAAAACACCTTCAAATACACGTTAAACATTACAGGAAATTCAATTCTACTCAAGTGCAACTAGCCTACTCATTGGGTTAGGATCTTCACTATAGTGATCACTCGACCGCTGCTGCGGTTCGCTGTAGCAGAATGGGTCGCACTGCAGCGGCACTGTCCTGGGTAGTAGCTCAACTTAGCTGCACTAAATAATTTCACTTACTAATTGCAACATCACATATCATCTCATACATTCAGAAACATAAAAGTTACTACCTCAAACACAAGAAATGATGCATAACCACATGCAATATAGAATAATTCATCATAATGATGGCACAATGCCCATTTTAGTTTCCATTTGACTCTATCAACATCAAAACTTGCAAGATTTCCATGTTCAGGTAACAACACATGATCTCAACTTTAGATCAGCCAAGTAACACTTATTCACTACAACTCTATCATTCGTAAAATGCATCATAGAATAGAAAAATAGATTAAGTATAGATATGGCGGGCACATGCCTCTGTCATATCATTATAATACTCTAATACTAACCTTGACGTACACACATGCTAGAGGGTCTTATTTCTGCCCTTCCAGTCATAACCTATAGGGGACTCTAGAAATTCATGTACTGTATCAGCGTGGTACCCGCTCTCACTCATATGCTCATCCAAATTCTCTGCTAGGACACAACCCACTGGATAATATTACTCACCCAAATGCTCCCCTCGGGCACAAGCCTCTCATCTCAGGATATTATTACTATCCTTAACAATTCTCGCAGTAATTATATCATAATTGAGTTTGTCATTATGACATTCAAGAGATCACAATATACCTCTCCCACTCATATATTGTAAACAGTTCATAATTCATTCCATGACCATTCAATGAACACAGTTAACAGTTTAACACAATTCAACATCGGTTTGGTGACAACAACATATCAAATTTTTTCAATGGTTAATTTTAACAGGGAAATCATCACCATAAATAATGTCCATAGACCAAAGAAATAGATTATCATTCACAAACATACAAGTCATTATACAAAGTCTAACTTCTCTAAACCATAACCCACCTTAATTGGGAGGATTCAGATGGCAATCACACTGCTGGAGCCTTAGCCGTCCTTAATTCATCCAAACATGCAAGGTCTAACAAAATAATAAGACATAATTTAGTATCCAACAACCCACACAAGGGTCTTAGAAGCTCAGCCCCTTCCTTTCAAGGCTATTTTAAGAGCATTATCTCAAACCCACCTATATCTATGTCTAAATTTCCCCTTGAACCGCGTTCTTTAATAACTACACCTTGAGGAATGATCATTACTTCCTGTTAAACTCAAAATCAAACCACCATTAGTTCCCCATGATCATCCCTAGTCTATCAACCTAGGGTTTCTTTACTAGCAAATCACCGTCAGAGGTTCTCCTTGATTCCTAGGTGTTTACATAATCAATCATAGGTGTAGAAATTCAAGAATCATACCTTAAGAAGAAAAATTCAACTACTCTTGGGGAGAAAATTGCCTTCAGTTCTTGAGGTTTTGTGTTTTGGAAATAATGGGGCATAACACTAGAATTCCACTTAAACTCGCATTCTGATTCCTATCATCCACTGCAGTGGACCTGCTATGGCGGTCAGGAAGCCGCTACAGTGAATCTGGCGGTTATCCCCTCATCCGTTACAATTGACTTTGGCCGTTACCACGGTCTACTGCAGCAGGAATTCTACCATTGCAGTGGTCCCCCAAAACCATCAATTTTTATTAGCCAACTCCAAAACACTTTTCTAACCGTTGCCTATTCCTATTAGATTGTTCTAAGTCCGTTTCCCCTTATTATGACCTATGGGTCATTACAATGTTTTAGCATTAAACTTGGTTGATGATATAAAAATTGAGGCAAGCAAGTCTATAGAGAAAGTTGAAGAGGAAGATCAAAATAGCTTCATCTTAAAGGTTGTGATTCCATCAGGACCAAAGAGCATTCCTCCCTTAATGGCCAAGAGATACAAGATGCGACATCTATCGCTTGGTACCTTCAGTTTCACATGACCATTTCTCAAGCGATGTATAAGAATTAAAAAAAACTATCGGTCCGATTCAAAAGCTCAAAGTGGAGAGAAAAGTGGTGAAAGTTGGAGACATCGAGCCGCAACTTTAACTAAGGCTCTTCTTGGGAGGCAAACCAAGTGCTTCTACATTTATTTTTACATTACTTCTTTTTACATGACCTTTGTGTTGTTTTTTGTTGTTGCGGGGGTTGAATAAGGTTTGGAATATGATAAAGAGTAGAAGGAGAAAAGATGAGAAACCTGCTTTAGACCTGCGAAACACAGAGACTAATGTGAGAAACACAGGTCTAGCAGTTGTGCCAACCAGAACGCATGAAAGAAAAAGTGCTCAACATTGACACATCTACGCTACACCTGCAAAATGCAGGTCCAAAGGTGCGAAATGCACTTCTGGCGCAGGTTATGTCCAGAATACCTGGGAGGAGAAGATTTATAATAAGTGGCTCAATGCTCCACCTATAAAACGCATGTGTCAACCTGCAAAATGCAGGTTCAGCTGTATTGCACATAGTTCCAATGCAGATGCCTCTGTCATACTAGGGAGTTTTTTCACCAATTCCTCTCTTATTTTATTCAACCTTGTGTATTAAGGACAATGTTTTATTGTCATTGGGGTGAAGTCTGAGTAACCTAGTTATTAGTGATACACGATATGACCCTATAATAGATTAGGTAATGTCATTCTTAAGGGAAAATTTTCATTACTTTTTAGTTAGCATCGTCATTGTAGATTGTAGTCAATGAATAAACTCCAAGGGTTTTCATTATACTATGGTTATTTCCCAAGAAGGAAAATTTCTCTTTCTTTTCTTTTGTGTTTAACCGGTTGGCATTTCCCTATGATGGATTGAAAGACGACTTTCTTAAGAGAAATATCAAGCCTAGAGTCTTTTTGAGTCTTTTGTTGCACTTGCTTTAAGAGGTACCACCACAAAATTTTTATTGACTTTGCAAAAAGAGTTTTGAGAAAAAGGAGCACTTGAAATGCAAATGGAGCACTCTCTTGTCATGAGTTGTACACTCCTTGATTGGATTTTGACTGACATGCTTAATTGTCTAAAGTCATACCTTTGATGTGATTTTGAATGTATGTAAACCCCTTGGATTGCGATGCCTTTTGTGGTGAGGTATTTGGTTGAATTCTTGTGTGTGTATAATTGACTAGAACTTTCCTAAGTGTGAATCAAGGCGAAATTCTAGATGTGGATACACTTATTACATGATATTAGGCCTTCTTTGGATAAGAAACATCACCCCAAATGACCTTCTTCAACATCTATCTTTGCTAATCAATGTTTGAGCCTTACTCTACCAGCCTAGTTTTCTTTTGTAAATCCTCTCTTGGTACCCATCCTCCCTAAGTGCTAATGTTGAGAAAAGGAAAATGGGGTTGAAACCAACAACGTGGGGAAAGATAGGGAAGAAATGAGGTAAAAGCCTATGTTTGGAGGGTATGTAAAAAGGAGAACAAAAAGTGAGTTTCAATAAGAGGTAGTACCGAATTGTGATAAAACAAATGAAATGGTTGGTTTAAAAACCTCAAACATTAGATGAAAAAGAATTCTTGAAAGGTGATATCTCTTGCTTATATAAGGCTAATTGTGGATTCAAAAGGGACTATAAGGAGGGTTTGTGATACGAAATGAGAATGATAGATAAGGAGAGATAAGGTGGAGTGAGCCCATCAATATAGTGGGATGTTAAAAACGTGTTCCCAAAAGGCATTAGGGAGGTTCTAGTTACTATATCTTAAAAATTATCCTACCCTTACCCCTAACCTTCATGATAACCCTCAAGTCATTAGTGATTTTGAGTGTAGAAACTCTATATTAGTGGCGAGATACATGAAAGGAAATCCTATTGGTCAATTTGCATGCACTTGAATTTCCATGTGAGATTGAGAATATTTGCTTTATCTTATAATCCATATGTTTGAAATGCATGAAAAATGAAAGGGATTCTCTCTTGATGTTAGTGGCATCGCTTCCTTGGGGTACAAGCTTAAAAGTGTTTTCAAGTGAGAGGTGTGAATGAGACAAGTGTGTAGTGAACTTTAAGGAAAGCTTTGAATTTGAATTGTCAATGACTTGAGATGCTCCTTGAGCTTGTTTTGATGACTATGCCCCTTGTTTAACTGAAATGAATGCGTGCAAGATATGCTCAATGATTGTGGTCACCTATTGAAGCTTGTGCAACATATTTTGAGTCATTTCTTTTTCTTGAGTTGGTGTATGATTCTTGGGTTGTATCAAGGTGTAATTGCTTGTGTGAAACACCCATGATTCTCTAAGATTAAGTAAATTCTTCTTGAGAGAGAATGCCTTGCTTGAGAATAAGCAATTGTTCAAGTTTATGGGTTTGATGACTTGGTAATTTTTACTAACTCATTCGACTTTTAAGCTAGAGCTTTTGATTGATTTTCAACTCATTTAGAAAGATTTTATGCCCTCTTTCTTCTCCATGCAGACATTTGAAGGAAGCAAAGGTAGGAGTATTTTAACTTTAAAAAGAAGTTGCTAAAGACATGATTTTAACATGTGAAATGTGAATCTGGATCTGCGAAATGCAGGTCTAGTGCAATTGGGACTGCCTTGAGCCTATCCTTGCACCTGCTAACTACATATTGGAACCTACTAAATGCAGGTGAAATGCAGGTGGGACTATTTGCACCTACTATTCACCTGTGAACCACATATTGGCACTTGCTAACCACAGCTGAAGGGCAAGTGACCTATTTCGCTGATGGAAGGGAAAAAACGTCCAGAAAGGGTTCCAAAGCATCTACAAGCTCCCAAAGTCAATTGTGAAAAGTTATACATAAGAAAAGTGCAAATATTTATGACCCTAATTGTACACCAGCCACAGAGGATAGATTCCATAATTTCTACACATTATAGAATTGTAGAGATAAAAAGTACTTATTTTTCTTCTTCAGTCCATATTAGGGGAATTCCACCAGTGTTGCAAGAGATTTTGAAGCAAATTTTTGAACCCATATGATAAGTTTTGAGGGAATTCCTCTTGGTATCTTCTCTTTCTCTCTCTCTAAATATGAGTAGATAACTAGCTAGCTAGGGGTGTGTATTGTGGGTTTGTAAACTTGAATGGGTATTGATTAATTGTTCATGGATTCTAATTGCAAATATAGATCTATTATTTTATCTATGTTTTAACTGTAAAAATTGATGGTTGGAAACATTTTTTTATTTTTATTTTTCTTGCTTTTGCTTGAGAAAGAAAGGTGAGAATTGGGTGAGAAAACAACAGAGAGGATTCGGAGTGTTGATGTATAGGGTTGAGCTAGAGATAGTCAAAACCCAAATTCCTACTTCATTAAAGGATCAACGATAGAGATAGCTTGATTCTTTCTCAAGATCTTATGGTTGAGAACCTTAATTTAACTTTAAGATTTGAGAAAACCTAAGCCACAAACATTCTTGTGGTTGGGAAAAAGTTAGTCTCTCGGGGCTCCTTGTTCCGTGTCTCGATCCGGGCCTCAGTTCGGGTCGTGACAAACTTGGTATCAGAGCAATAGGTTTGAATTGTCCTAGGGTGTCTGAAAGCTGTTTTAAGTAGACTCTTTTTCATGGGTGTGAAGCTTGCCACACTTATGATTAAGAAGCTACGAGACATTTAGAAAATATTCCCTTCTTGCATGATCTATGTCATGCAATGAAATGTCTCCCTATCTTTCTAATTCGTGCTATTTGTGATTGCAAAATCATGGCTCCCCGAATGGTAAATGGTAGAAGGAATGGGAATGGAGACGTCCATGAGGATGGCAATGGAAATGGGCACCAGAAGACCCCACCAGTCCAGGAGCACCATGCATCGCAGCAGGTTGCCCATGCTTAATTTAGGGCAGCTATTCAAATGCTAACGTAGGCCTTCACTGCTTAGGTGAACCAAAAGGCAGTGGCGCACGTCCCGAAAAATGGCAATGCGGTGGTGGCTCGATCAGGGATTTCTTGAGAATGAGCTCGCTAGAGTTCCTTGGGTCAAAATTAGATGAGGACCCATATGAGTCCATTGATGAGATTGTGAAGATCACCTAAGTCATGTGGGTGAATGGTTTTGAGTGTGTAGATTCGGCCTCATACTAGTTGGAAGGGGTACCACACATCTAGTTCTGTCAATGGAAAGATAGTAGGGCCACAGGGGCAGGTCCTATCACTTGGGAGGAATTCAATGTTTCATTCATAGATAGGTTCTTCCCTCCTGAGGTGAGGGAGCTGAAGGAAGACAAGTTCATGAATCTTAAGCAAGGGATAATAACTGTATAGGAGTATACACTCGAGTTCTCTCGCCTATCGATGTACACCCCATATTTAGTTGTTGATCAGAGGGAGCAAGTAAGTAGATTTGTTCATGGTATGACGGACTATTCTGACAAGGATTGCAAGACTGCTATGCTCCACCAGGATATGGATTTCCCTCGGATAGTCTTGGACACACAGAAGATAGAGGCAGTGCATATAAGGGAGAGGGAGGCAAAGAGGGCCCGAACCAATAGCTACAGATTCTGTCAGTCGAGGTTAGGTGGTGGGCATCGACAGTAGACCCTCCTGAGATCTTCAGCCTCAGCATCTTCAGCATTTAGTGTGCCATCCAGGCCTAGGCACGATCACAGGGGGCGAGCATCAGGCTCTAGGGGTCAGTGCAGTAGGCCCGCAGATTTGAGCATCCCAATTTGTGTCAGGTCTGGTCGGGGGCACACAGGCCGGTTGTTGGCAGGTTTGGGTGCTTGTTTCGGTGTGGGAAGCCTGGACATATGCTTAGAGATTCCCCAACAGTGAGATTGGGCCATGATGGGGGTTGATGCCCAGCTTCAAATTCAGTAGCTGCAGCTACAGCAGCACATTCCATACAACAGGGTGCTTCGACTAGTTCAGTTGACGGTCAGCACTAGAACAAATGTTATGCCCTCACGTCCCGTCAGGAGAAGAAGACTTCACGCGATGTGTTTATTTGTATGTTACGGGTTTTCTATCTTGATGTATATGCTTTGTTAGATTCGTAGGCTACCTTGTCTTTTGTGACATCTTATATGGCTAGTAGCTTCAGAGTTAGTCCCGAAGTCTTGTCCCGACCTTTCCTAGTCTCTACTCCAGTAGGTGATTCAGTTGTAGCTAGAGGGTGTATAGAAGTTTCCCACTCAGTGCTTTAGAAAATCACCTTAGTAGATTTGATAGAGTTAGCCATGACTAATTTTTATGTTATCCTCGGAATGGATTGGATATTTGCATATTATGCCTCAGTTAATTATAGAACCCCGGCAGTAGAGTTCGGATTTCTGGTAGAGCCACTCTTAGAGTGGAAGGGTAGTTCAGTTGTGCCTGTAGGTCATTTCATTTCCTACCTTAAGTCTAGGAAGATGATTTCTAAGTGTTTTGTGTACAATATAGTTAGGGTTAAGGATGTTGAGTCCAACAATCCAACTATCCAATCAGTTCCAGTTGTATGTGAGTACCCGGAAGTCTTCCCAGATGATTTATCAGGAATTCCTCTCGAGTGAGAGATTGATTTTGGTATTGAACTTCTTCTTGATATGCAAGCTATATCTATTTCTCCCTACATAATTACTCCAACTGAGCTAAAGGAGTTGAAGGAGAAATTTAAGGACCTGTTAGATAAGGGTTTCATTAGACCGAGAAAGTCCCCATGGGGTGCACCAGTTCTCTTTGTCCGAAAGAAGGAAGGTTCTGTTTGTATGTGTATTGACTATCGATAATTAAAAAAAGTCACCGTCAAGAACAAGTATCCTTTACCCAGGATTAATGATTTATTGGACCAGTGATCTTGGGCAGAATTATATGCCCAAGTGATACTCAAATGCTTCGTTTCATCTTGTTTATCCATCGTTATTTGTGCATTCTCATGTGATTTGTAGTTNATTTATACTAACCAACATGATTAGTGTTGTTTTGCAGGTAAAATGTAATTTTAGGAAGCTAAGATGCATGTTGGTAGAAATCGGGAATGGACTCGGAAGCAAGCAGTGGAAAAGGTCAAGGGAAAGCAGCAAATATAGGGGCTCCGCGATGGAGCCGTGTCACGCTGACATCGCGGAGGCATTCTGCCTTAGTTTATTGA
The DNA here is from genome assembly GCA_018107945.1 of Datura stramonium. Taxonomy (NCBI): domain Eukaryota; kingdom Viridiplantae; phylum Streptophyta; class Magnoliopsida; order Solanales; family Solanaceae; genus Datura; species Datura stramonium. The sequence goes on from JACEIK010001168.1 coordinate 115,507, forward strand.
AGTTGGCAATTTCCAGTGAAGGTCCGCGTTGCCTCCGTGACACGGAGGCAATGCCATGCGATACAAGCCGTGGCACGTTGGTTATATTTACCTGGAACATCAAATTCTAGTAAGGGTTCACGATGGTGTCGTGGCACGTTAGCCAAGCATCGCGTTGCATGTCGTGGCACGCTGAGGATTAAATGCTGAGGGACCTCATTCCAGAGAGGGTCCGCGTTAGCTCCGTGTCACAGAGGCAGTGCTCCGCGATGCACTCCGTGACACGTTGCTTGTTAGTCCGGGAAAAATTCCCACCAGTATAAATAGCACACTTAGGTTCATTTTTAATTATTATGACTTAGTTGAGCAAGGACGTGGGTTACAGGAAGTTGAGGGGATTAAAATCCTAGGGTTCTTCGCTATCTCTTTCTCCTTTATTTCAATTGTTTGTATGAATTATACTCATTTGATGATGTTTAATCCACAAATGAGTAGCTAAATTCACTTCTTGCTGAGGTTAAGAACATTTGTAGTGGAATGTAATTGTTGATCATTT
>JACEIK010001168.1:135249-148970 GCA_018107945.1 Datura stramonium
CTTCTACTATGAAAGTCATTTTTAAGGAACATGTTTTCCTAGAGAAAATTTTTAAAAAAATCTTGACCAATCAAATATGAAAAAATCAAAATGCATTTTCTGAAAAATATTTTTCTCCCTACCAAACACACCTTAAAAGGTTATATGGAGTACTTAAAATTCACTCTAGCTTTAGCCCATACTTTTTTTCTCTAAACAATAATTAATTAAGGACAGAATCTCTCGATTAAAGACGTAATTTACATTGAAGAATTACTTTTTTTTTTAAATTGTATTTATTTATTTACTAAAAACCCTAGCCGAGGAAGAGAAGTCATATGATTGTTCCCTCTAGCGAAGAGTTACCACCATTTAATGTCCTTTTTAAAAATCAAATTTCACATTTTCTCCTCAATTTTCATATTCTTCATTCATGCATTATGATTCAAGTGACGGTATTGATACTCTTGAAAGATGTTCTATTTGCTTGTAAGACCCGTTTGATACCGAATAAAGCAAATTATTAACTTTTCATTCTATCTTTACATTCTAGTGGGTGAGGGTTCCGCAAAATTAATTTGATTTATCCAACTAAAATATTTCAACTTGGATATACTTTACTGAAATTTTGGGTGTTATGCTTTATGATCTTAAAATTACTTGAATTGACAATTGAACTACTTAAAAATTTTCTTCATTGATATTATTTTCATCATATCAGATAGCCATAAGATAGGTATTACGTAATTTCTTTATTTTTTTGTTTCTACTATTTTTGATTGGATTTTGAAATATTATTTTTTATTTTATTCTTTATTTGTGTTTAGGTATTAATTGTTTTAACAAAAATTATCCCTATTTAAAATTCAATATACTGAGAAATTGACATATGTCGAGCTAGAACAAAAAAAGGTTACTTTAAAAAAAATGAATTCAAACAAAAGATAAATACTTAGGATGAGTCGTGTTATTCTATTTCTTTTCTACTTATTTTATAGTAATTTAAATTTTTAATTTTCTGACATAAGACCGAGTTCCTACATCTTCCTTATTTGTACACTCCTTGTAGTCATTCATTCAAATATTTTGCATTTTAGGTTCGATCTAGAGGCCATAGCACATATGTGTATGTCTAGATAGTCTAAATATATAAAATTTAATAGTTATAAATAGATTGAGAAGAATAAATTATGAGGATAGTGGGGAGTAATGTTGTACTAAGTTATGAATGAGGTTTTCTCTTGATCCTCTAGGTGCATTCTTTTTTTAACCATACCCGAGTATACATCCAAAAAACTAAGTTTCTTACACACTACAACTATGTTCAATAACCAGTCTGGGTATTTTACTTCCCGGACTAACCCTTATGTTAAACAACCTTGTTACCTTCTCCTTAACAAATTTGTTGTGGAGGGGAGAAAATCAATCATTTATTTTCCTTTACCGAGGAATGGGTTGGATCCTAACTGAGCTTGTGAGAAATGACTCTAATGGATACTTGTCACATCTAAATACGTCCAACAAAAAAATCGATATTAGCCTTAGGAATTCAATGAGTCTACATCTGAGTTCAGGACGTAGGCTTGTACCTAGGTATATGTAACACCCCAGAACTTCCTAAGACTAGCCTTTAGATAAAACACTTGATCTTTCAGAAAATTGAGAAAAAGATCTCAGTATGAGTCACAGTACGACTCGTACAATTGAGGTATGGATCGTACCTAGATGTGTAACAAGAGGATGAAGACGTACAGTGAATGAGATAGGAGGAACCATGAATCTATATTATGAATTGTATTATCCTGGTACAGGTCGTACTGATCAATCGTGGAAAAGTTCAGAGAAATGGTCAAGGAAATCCCAAGTAACCACGAGTCATGGTATGACTCGAGGTACAGTGGTACGACTCGTGGGATGAGTCGTGAGAAAGGAAGTCCCATAAGTAAGTAACAGATCATAGAAAGACTCGTGGGATGTTGGTATGGGCTGCAGTAAGCATCCACGAGAGTAGTACGGATCATAGGATTATGGTACGATGCGTAGGTTGAGTCGTACCACCTATAGAGTAGAAATTTTAAAGCAGTTTCTAGGGGAATTTTTGTAACTTCTCGTTATTTTAACGCCTAAGCTATTAGAAGGGAATTTAGGGAGGATTGGCTGATTTTTTTCTCATTCTTCCTCAATCTCTCAGAAACAGTACAAGAACTCAGATAGTTCTCCCAGAGAAGGACTAGGGCTTTCATTCTTCTCAAGCTTTCTAGATAGTTTCTTAGAGGGATTTCCACTCCAGGTATGTGAAATTTTAATAAGGGAATGATATTCCCTTGTGTCCTAAAACTTCTTATAGAAAACTTTATCAGTTCTAGCCCTGTGAATATAGAAACTAGGGTTGTTCTTTAGTTAGATAAGGAAATTTTCTTCTTGATATAATTCTTGTGATTTTTGAAGATTTCTACTAGCCATAATTCATATCGATATCCCTTTCCATGAATGTGTTTTAGCCCTATCCTTAAATATGGTTTGAATGAATCTTGCACAATTGAATGTCCTGATATGAATGTTGTTTGATTCTTATACTTTCTTTTTAAATCACCATGATAGTACAGATATGTAATCAGAAATTAGCTTATGGATTGTTCAGTCAGTACTTAGCATTCTCAGTATCCTACAGATATGTCAACTGATTAGTTTGACTATAGTCAATCTTTTGAGGAGTTCAGTAAAACTCCGTAGTCTCAGTTATCAGTCCTCAGATTGTTCTTTAGAAGGTTACGATGCTTTCAAATAAAGTAGCTCTGACAATCTAAGAACACCTATGTTTCAATTATTAGGTCCTCTAGACTCTCAAAATGCTTCCAGATAAGTGGTCCTGACTTGAGTCTTAAGACATCATGTTTGAGCTATCAGCTTAGTAGACAAAGTTAGGATTTCCAGTGGAAATAGGACTTAGCACAAGCAGGCTAGGGTTCAGTGCACCCAGGTTCCTAGAACTATGTTGCCACCATAGGTCATTAGCCTGAACGGACCTCAGACGGTGATCACCTAGCTCAGCTATACCTTGGCAAGGTATAATGGGCCTTCTCTGATGGGGGCTATACTTCGGACTCCACGTCTAGCTCACATGGTTACATGTCGGTTATAGTCTCTCCTATAGTATAGCACAGGATAGTACAATATAGCCCCGTATAGTCTCAGTCTCCAGCTCAGTCCAATCCTCTAGATTTCAGGATATGCTTATGACCTTCAGACAGCTTTGGTGTTTACAGTATTTATAATTCTTGTTATGGTCTTTGCATGTTCTTTATTCAGTTCAGCTTATTAGATTTTTAGTACTTATATATTTGTTTCATATTCCTCATACTCAGTATATTCAAAGTACCGATAGAAAATATGAAACTGTGGTGGGTCCTCATCTTTCGAGGATGAGAGCTTCACTTCCATTTCAATTTTATTTTCTTAAATTCAGACTTTAGAGTTAGATGGGGACTTGTCCCAGCAACTCAACAATTTCTTAGTTGGCTTCGACACAGTTAGTAACTCAGTGTGTTATCAGATGTAATGTATTGCTTAATAGCATTTTGTTCAAATATGTTTTCAAGCTTCCACTTATAGACTTCATACAATGTTCTAACATTCAGTAATATTCTATGCCATTGGTTAGCTTGGGGTCACTTATGGTCTTAAGTACCGTGTCGCGTCTAGGGTGTAGACTCGGGTCGTGATAAACTTGGTATCAGAACCCAGGTTTAGAGTGTCCTAAGATGTCTGAAATCTGTGCCAAGTAGATTCCTTTTCATGGGTGTGAAGAACACCACACTTATGAGGGGGAGGCTATGAGGCGTTTCTAGGAAATTCCCTTTTATTCATACTTCTTATCGTGCGCCCCACACGGCCATCATAAACAAACTAAAACATACACATGGCCTCACACGACCGGTATAGCTAACCACAGGGAATGTACAATCTGCAAGCCTCTAAGAATACTGATAAGATGGTCGGGATAGGGCCCCAGCCTACTAATACTGTACAACAAAAGAAAAGGAATAAAACTCTAGTTGTCTAGCTCCGAATGACAGGAGCTGATGACTCTGTGTGATGGCTGGAATCACGAGGGATCGGCTCCTTGTCTATGAGTACCTAGGAAAGTAATGCCTCGCCTCAAACGGGCGTCAATACCGCTGGTACTGAGTATGAAAGCAACAACTAGAAAATAACTGATGACAAGCAATATAACTGATAGAACTGAAGTAGAAAGAAATAGACTGTAACTGACTGAAAGTACGAGTTGAAGACTGTCCTCAGCTATGCTGAAAGGAGTAGGAGTCGTACCCGGTAACATGGCATTCTACTGTCTATCTATTCATAACTAACATAACATGGCATAATATATCATAACATACATAGCACACATAAACCTTACCTGGCCCCCATAAGCCGAAAGGTACAACCAACACGTAATCTATACCCCTACCCCGGTCATCCCATCTCCCATAGTAACTATAAGCATCCTGCCGGTCCCCTAGGTATGCACTTGGGCCCGCTAAGCCCCTGACTATAACTGTACCTAAGTCCGGAGGACTCCTGAATCAACACCCCGGGTGTACCCACTCGACGGGGGTGTATAAAAGCCTACCAAGACAAAATATGGGGAAACTGGCATCCCATCTTCGTCCCCTAAGAGACGACATGCCACTCCATAGAGAGACGTATCCTCGCCCTCTGGCGGACGAGTCGATACAGCTATTAACCCTGGGGCAGTCATGAATGCTAGGTAATCCAGCCCAAAACAATACAGTCAAGTCTCAACTGATAATATACGATACATGCTGAAACTAATGATAGTATTGTGTATATATAATACATGCTGAAAATGATAATGGTATATATATAATTTCTGTCATACNTAGTTATTTCTGAATCAAGAAAACAAGCGCTAAACTGCTACGTGACCAACAAGATCACCACTACCAACTGAATAAGGCCCCACACGACCATCATAAACAACTAAAACATGCACACGGTCTCACATGACCGGTATAGCTAACCACAGGGAATATATAATCTTCAAGCCTCTAAGAATATTGATAAGATGGTCGGGACAGGGCCCCGGCCTACCCATACTGTACAACAAAAGAAAAGGAATAAACCTCTAGTTGTCTAGCTCCGGATGATAGGAGCTGATGACTCTGTCTGCTGGCTGGAATTACGAGGGATCGACTCCTTGTCTATGAGTACCTGCAGGCAAGTAATGCAGCGCCCCCAGACGGGCGTCAGTACCACTGGAACTGAGTATGCAAAGCAACAACTGAAAAATAACTGAAGACAAGCAATATAACTGATAGAACTGAAATAGAAAGAAATAGACTGTAACTGACTGAAAGTATGAGTTTAAGACTTTCCTCAACTATGCTAAAAGGAGTAGGAGACGTACCTGGTAACGTGACATTCTACTGTCTATCTATTCATAACTAACATAACATGGCATAATATAGAATAACATCCATAACATAGCACACATAAACCTTACCTGGCCCCCATAAGCCGGAAGGTACAACCAACACACAATCTATACCCCTACCCCGGTCATCCCATCTCTCGTAGTAACTATAAGCATCATGCTAGTCCTCTGGGTATGCACTTGGGCCCTTTAAGCCCCTGACTATAACTGTACCTGAGTCCGGAGGACTCCTGAAATCAACACCCAGGGAGTACCCGCTCGACGGGGGTGTATAAAAGCCGACCAAAGCAAAATATGGGGAAACTGGCATCCCATCTTCATTCCCTTGGGGATGGCATGCCACTCCGTAGAGCGACGTATCCTCTCCCTCTGACGGACGAGTCGATACAGCTATTAACCCTGGGGTGGTCATGGATACTACGTAATCCAACCCAAAATAATACAGTCAAGTCTCAACTGATAATACTAACTGCATACGATACATGCTGAAACCAATGATAGTAATATGTATATATACAATACATGCTGAAAATGATAATGGTATATATATAATTTCTGTCATACTATGCTGAATCTGATACTAAAACAAGATATAATATTTCTGCTGAGAATCATGCTATCTAACTAAGTTTCCTGGTAAACATGATTTACTATTTCTAACATGCTTTTTAAAATTCATATTAAGCTACTATTCTATTTCTGAAATACTTTACGGGAACTTATATTACTTTACTAAGTTTCGGCTGAACACGATAATATCCTGATGTACTTTACTAAATTACATACTGGGCATGCGTTACAATTTCTGAAACTTTCTATTAGAATTTATAATAGTTTGCTCTACTGGAATTACTAACTTGCCGAAAGAAACTGGCTTCACATACCTTGTTCGTTAACTTTCTGTGTATCTGGCGTAACTCAGCTAATTTTCAGCTATTTCTTCCAACTGCATTCATATTCATAGCAATTAGAACTAAATTCATCGATATTCTGGAAGAAAATACTACTTTGAATATATATATATATCCCAAACTTTGACTTATCAAAAAACAGCCAAAAACTCGCTATTTCTCGGAAGTCCAGAAGGGAGAAATACTCACTTTAGGGCTAGGAGTATATTGCACTAATTTTTAGCAATTCCCCTTACCTTAGCTCAGTATGACGACAGTTCGCCGGTCGAATTTCATGAAACTAACTCCGTAGGAATGCTCCCTTCAGTTTAATAGTTCACTACCCAAGATTAATTCGAGTTTGGACGCGTTTAATAGCGTAAACAGAAAGGATTTATATCAAACCCTTCGTCCTCTCTGTTTTCTGTTTGCTCACTGGAAATTATCTGATAATTACCACAAAAAAACGAAGTGGGGGCTTTATATACTTGAGGCTGAACCTCACCTCTGTGGCACGTTGGACATTGCGGAGGTGAGCCCTCCGTGACACGTTGGCCATTGCGGAGGGGGCCTGCCCAGCTTCCTCTTGCGATGGTTAGACGTGACGCTTGTCAGATATTTTCCTGGACCTTTTTCTAGCATGTATGACATTCTAAAACTCTTAACCAACATGCGAATAGGACATCTAAATGTCAAGAATTAACAGGGTGTAACAATATAGATGCTTCATGAATGTAAAATGTGTGGATTAAATGATGATTTGGTACCATGATGATATGAATTATGATGATAAGCATGAGAATGATCCTTCAGACTTTTGGGCTTTTTGTTAGTAGAAAGTAGCCTTAATCAATTCTAAATGAATGCAGTGTGATGAAATCAGTAAATGCTCATGTCTCTAATTAGTTGTAGTAGCTTAGACCAGATGAATAATGACAGATCAATATTCTTCATGTTCTAGTACAGTTAGGGACTCTCCATAGCTGAGAATATTTCCCCTAGTTTAGTCAGGGACTCTCTATAGCCTAAGAATGTTTCCCTTAGTTCAGTCGGGACTCTCCATAGCTGAGAATGTTTCCCTTAGTTCAGTTGGGACTCTCCATAGCTGAGAATGTTTTTCTTAGTCAGTCAGGGACTCTCAATAGCCGAGAATGTTTCCCTTAGTACAGATTGGGACTCTCCATAGCTGAGAATGTTTCCCTTAGTTAGTCAGGGACTCTCAATAGCTAAGAATGTTTCCCTTAGTCAGTCAGGGACTCTCAATAGCTGAGAATGTTTCTCTTAGTCAGTTAGGGACTCTCCATATCAAAGAATGTTTCTCTTAGTCAGTTAGGGACTCTCCATATCAAAGAATGACTCCCTTAGTTCATGTTATCAGTTTGGCTCAGTTCAGTATTGTTCAGACTTCATTTTAAATTAGATATAGAAAAATGCAATCTCATTTATCAGTAGATAGCCAGTACAGCGTATGATATCAGTTTCAGCTTCAACTTTCATTATATGTTCAGTACATGACCTTTATGCATGAGTTTAATGATTCTTCAGAATATGAGTTCCAAATAAGAGTTTCATGTCAATATGTGTATGTAACTCAGAAAGGGTTGTTATATTCTAATTCAGTTATAAGTCGATGTACTCAATTTATTTCCTTCTTGTATACTTATGTTTTAATTTATTTGCGTTTCCTGCATGCTCAGTACATTCCAAGTATTGACCGCATACTTTATATGCTATATCATTTCATGATATAGATTCAGGTGTCCAGACTCGGCCCTGCGGTTAAACATGCTCCTTTTTTATCTCAGCGGATTGTGGTGAGTCCTCATTTCTCGAGGATGAGATCTAATTTTCTTATTTCAGTTATATTTCAATTTTTTTCAGACTTCAAGAGTTAGCTGGGGACCAGTCCCAACAACTCATCAGTTTAGTAGAGGCTTTCAGACATGTGTAACAGATTCAGTCTATGTATTAGAGTTTTGTTAGATTATGTCTTTTGAGTTTTAAATTTGACTCTTACAGTTAGCTTCCGCTCTATTATGTTTCTGTTAGCTGTTTCTATTATTAAGTGTTATGCTATGATTATGCCATGGGTCGACTTAGAGCCTCTCAGGGTTCCTTGTCCCGTGTTATGACTAGGGTGTAAACTCGGATCCTGACACATATAAACCAAGAGTTTTACCCAATATTTTTCAGTTTCACATCTACCCAACACATACCCATAAGAAATTGATTTCAAGAAAAGCATAAAGAGCACACATTGGGGAAATGGAGAATGATAAAATAGAGGTTTTCATACTTTTTCTACAACACATCCTCAATCACAAAAAATGAAAATCTAGGCAAAAGAGCATACCAAACTAGAGTGAAAAGAAATAGGTAATTTAAAATCAAGCTTTACACAAGATGCAATCGGGGCCGACTTAGCTCTATTATGCGGTGGGCATGAGAAAATGAGAGAGAATACGATAGTGAAGGTAAGGGAATGGGAGAGGTTATATAGATTTAATTAGAAGTGAGTGGAGAGTTAATGGGGAATGAAAATAGAGGAAACGGTCTGAAAATTCGAGGTTTTGAAGAAGGTGGAGAAGGTAAAGAGTCGTGGATCAGGCTCTGGGTCGGGTTGGTCAAACGGGTCATCAACCTTTAAAATTCCCGTACTTACATCTGCACCTGCACATGCGGCCACAGATTCAAATCTGCGTAGCATAAATATGTCTCAATAGTGTCAGTTTTCTACTTTAGACCTGCGTTACACATGTGTGCCGCAGGTCCTTGTCTGCATTTCGTAGATAAGGAGCTGGTCCTGTTCTTTTAAACATTTTTCTTCCAAGTATTCTTGACATGACCTGCACTACACCTATGTATTGCATAGTGGGACCTATATTTTGCAGGTCCAGCATATGTACCTCTTTACGCCTTTACAGTTTTTCCCTCAATTCAACTTTCTTGCATTCCTACAACAAACAAAAACAACAACGGAGTGAAGTGAAAAGAAATTTAAAGACACTTGAGTTGTCTTTCAAGAAGCGCTTGATTTAATACCGCGGCTCGACGATATCACCTCAGAAGTTAATGATGATCCAGAGGCCCAACCTCCTCATAAAGGGCCTCAACTAGCTTGTCCCTTGCGTCTATCACAGCCATGACTCGGCATTCATCAGGGGGCTTTGTTGGTTTGCATACGTTGAAGTTGACTTCATCGTTTCCAATCTGAAACTTAAGTTCTCCTAACTTAACATCCACAAAAGCACCTCCCCTAGACAAGAATGGGCACCCTAAGATTATGGGCACCTCGAGTTTGACATCACAATCCAACACCATAAAATCGGTCGAGAGGATGAGTTTATCAACTTTAACCAACACATCAAAGAGAATCCCCACTGGACGTTTGATAGATCTATCTGTCATAAGCAACCTCATCAGGGTAGGCTTAGGATCTCCCAAACCTAACTTCTTAAAGATTACAAGGGGCATCAAGTTGATGCTTACCCCTAGGTCGCATAAGGCTTTGTTGAATTAATACACCTCAATGGTGTGCCAAATTGTCAAAGCTCTTGGATCTTCTTTTTTTTGAGCTAAATTGTTGGCCATGGTTGTGCTGCAATGATGTGACATGTACATTGTACCCACATCGATCACCTTCTTCTTTTTCAACAACTCTTTCATAAATTTTACATACCTCATCATTTGTAACTAAGCATCCACCAGCGAAATATTCATGGATAATTTACTGAACATGTAAATAAACTTTTTGAACTAATTGTCCTCTTTCTTTTTCATCAGCCGCTGGGGGTAAGGAGGTGTGAATTTAGGCACCTGGCCTTTAGCAACTAGAGCCTCCTTGCTCTCTTTATCATAATGCGTAACTTAAGGAGGAGTATCAACCTCTTCCTCCTCCACCATCTTTTCTTCATCAACTTCCATAGGTGCGCTTGGCACCCCATCATTCAGCTTCTTATCACTCTTCTTTGTACCAACATCCTGCTTGGGTTTATCACTAAAATTCTCAATTACCTTACCGCTCCTCATGACGATTGTCATGCAATGACAATCATTCTTCGGGTTTGACATAGTGTCACTAGAGAGAGTGACCTCCATTCGGGGGTTCATTTAAGTGGAAAAATGGTTCATTTCTGCTTCAAGGTGTTTGATAGATGTCGAGTGATAGCTCATTGTTTGGGAAAGATCAGATACCTCACCTTTTAACTCCTTCACTCCATTATCCATTGACTCCACCTTTTTCAACACCCGAGCTAGCATGTCCTTAATCTTTGAATTTTTTGGGTCACTAACACTCGGTTGCATTGGCACTACATTAGCCTTTGAAGGATGGATGTATGGATTTGAGCTTTGGTGATTGTACCTATCCCCTTCTCTCTCCGGCTCATAATTTCTCCATTGATTGTCCCTCTCTCCATTGGCCATCACAATTTTTCCAGCCTTAATTTACATCACGAGGACACCAAAGGCCTTGATTGGCACCTTGGTACCCCATACAAAAATCCACCATTTGGATTTTCACGTATTGAAACTCTTCATCATATCTAGCTTGTGGAGCTTCATTCTCAAAAAAGCTATTTGCTTAGCCCCAATAGCATTCACACTTTTGATTCCGGGAACCATCACATGCTTTGCTAGCAACTCCATTTGAGTCATCATTCTAGCCAAGGTTTCTTCCCTCTCTTCCTCTTTTTTCTCATGTTAACCGTCATTTGGTTAGAAGGTGCACTTGAGGACACCTCGATTTTCCTTGTGTGCCATGCTTGATTTGTTCTTGTCATACTATCTAACAAGGACTTTGCAAGTCTGAGAGTTTGGTCCATAATTGAACCACATTCTCCACAAACTTGTTAATTGAATCAAGTGACCGGTAAAAACTTTGTAAAAGTACTCCATCCGGCAATCCATGGTTTGGGCAAATGGCCACTTCTTCCTGAATCTTAGCCACACCTCATTATTGGTTCTCCTGGGAGTTGCCGAAAGTTCGTGATCTTATCACACAATTATAACATCCTAGAGGGTGGTAAGAATCAATCAACGAACACCTCTGTCAACTTTTTCCAAGATGTAATAGATCCGGAAGGTAGTTCCTCCAATCTAGCAGTAGCCTCTCCCATAAGAGAAAACGGGAACAACCTCAGCTGATGGACTCTTGGATGATATTTGAAATGTTGAATGGCTGGCTATCTCAATGAAATTTCATAGATGCCGGTTAGAATCCTCACTTACTAAGCCACCAAATAACCCCTTCATCTGGATGAGATGTAGCACAGTGCTTGTAACATGAAACACAACATTCTCTACAGTTGGAGATAGGCGAATAGCATCAGCCACATCTTGAGCCACTGGCTCATCCTCAACATCCACAAAACCATCCATGCTACCAACATCACTATTTTAGCTCATCTTTTCTCCTATTCAATCATCAAAAAAACAAACAACATAAAAAGAAAATAAGATGCAACACAAATATGAATTAATAACAACAAAATGGCAATCAAATCTCAATCCCCGGCAACAACGCCATTTTCTGATAACGTCCAAAAATACTTCTCCTATTAAGGAGGTGGCTATGGTTGTTCAAAAAAATATATTTTTCAATGAGTGCCGGAATCGAATCCCACGAAGATTAAAGATTAGATTCACCAAGTATCGTAAATCAAGTCACAAGAGTCATGCATTAAGTATGAACATAGAAATAAATATTGAGTAAAAAGGTGTAAGAAGTAGCAATTCAAAATGTAAAATCAAGCAAGGGGAAAACGATAGTTTCAATAAAGATGAGAGACTAGGGATGTGCATTTGATGGAGCTTCAACTTGGTAGGTATTGACTAAGAGCTTTAGATTTAACTAGTGCATGGATAGTATTGGCCTTGAACTACATTCTAAGTTTCTCAACTAAAAGAGTGTGTTTACCTTGAATTTTCTCAAATCCCAAAGTCAAATCACAAATCAACCAAATAATTCTTGAGGAAGGGTGTAGACTATCTCTAATACTAATCCTTTAATGGAATTTGACTTGGGTATGGACCATATCTAGCTCCAACCCATGAATCAAACTTCAATTCCTCTCTATTGAAGTCGTACCCAACTTCAATTTCCCTTCTCAAGCAAAATTAAAGTTAGAGAGTTCAATTAATGTTTGCAACGATCGATTATTAAATTAAAACTGGAAGAATTCAATAGATCCATGCTTTCTACTTAAATCTAAGATCAATTAGTCAATACCCACTTGAATCTAAACATCCATCATCTATACACACCCCTGAAAGGGAATTTAGCTACTCATAATTGAGGAAAGAGAAATTATACCAAGGAAAAATTCCTCAATTCCATTCATCTTCAATAAATAGAATTCAATTCTCAGCTCAAGGTCTGTAATAATAGAATTTTTCTCACAATGAAAGTAAGAAAAAAGTAGAATGTACTATGTCTATCACTTTCTACAATATTCTCTCTAGTGTGATTGAAAGTAAGAAGAAAGTAGAATGTACTATGTCTATCACTTTCTACTATATTCTCTCTAGTGTGATATCATGATATGTACAATTGGAGTAAAAATGAATACATATTCTATGCACAACTATCCAAAAATGCCTTTGAAAGCTTCTCAGGTACACTAGTGCCTTTCTGGACGATTTTTCCCTTCAATAAATAACGAAATTCACTTGCGTGGCACGTGCGTTTTGTAGGTGTCATTGTGCAACTCGCAGGTCATTTTTCAGGCCTAAGCACTGTCCTTTTCATGTCATCTGCGGTGGCATATGCTGTTCGTAGATGCCAATATGGGGCTTGCAGGTCTGCTTCAACAAATCTCCAGATTTTTCTGTGTGGCACCTACTGAACGCGGATGCAATTGTGCGGCACACATGTCCTTATTTATCTTTCAGTGGATTGCTTTCAGTTTAACTCATTCATCTTCTTAGTTTCAATCAATTGCCTGCACAAAAGAAGAGAAAAGACATAAAATCTTTCCAAATTGTGTGAAAACAAAGCAATAACTCATGCTTAAGAGTCAATTGAGTTGGTAATTACCAACTCATCAGTACACAATCACATGAGTACTTATAAAGTAAGAACGAAATTTATCAAAAGCATACATCACCACTAGAAGCTCTTTTTGGTCATTGTATAATTCATCTGAACAGGATCAAGAGTCTTGCTAGAGTACTATATGGAATGAAAAACTTTGTTTTGTCTTTGTCAGGAACAACTCCTATAGCAATGCTTCTCAAAAGAAAACTTATAAATCGCACTAAATCGAAATTCTGAATCAAACATAAAAAATTCCGGATTAATGGTTTGGTTTGATTTTTTTTGGCATTAATAAAATAACTTGACCATAATTTGTTTGATTTAACTTTAAAAAGTCAAATCGAACCAGACCAACCTA
>JACEIK010001168.1:150616-161134 GCA_018107945.1 Datura stramonium
AGAGAGTGTGCGCGCACTCCCTCCGCTTTACTTGTTTGATTGAGCATATACCAAAGAAACTCTTAGCACTTGTAATTCTAAATATGATACTACATTTTTTAAACATAATAAAAAAAATGTGGAACTGGTGGAGTAATTTAATTGGTAGCGTAAAAAAAAAAACTGGTAGTAGTTACTAATAAGTTTGATGGCATCTTAAACTGGATGCAGAGTGAAGAAGGGAAAGGCTCAGAACAAGTGAAGGAGGAGACATCTCATACTACACAAGCTTCTGAACCCCAGCCAGAAGAGATTGAAAAGGCTGAGATAGAAGAAGTTGTGTCAAAGACGGAGGCCCCAGAAGCTCAGGATTTTCCTGAAAAGATACCAGAGGAAGTTATAAAATCAGAAACAGAGAAGAAAGCAGAAGAAGTTACAAAATCAGAAACAGAGACTCCTATGGAGAAGAAAATAGAAGAACTAAAAGAAACAGTAGAGACTCCTGAAGCGAAGAAAGCAGAGGAAGTTAAAGAAACAGTGGAGACTCCTGCAGAGAAGAAAGCAGAGGAAGGTAATGGAACAGTGGAGATCCCTCCAATAGAGAAGAAAATACAAGAAAATTCCGAAACAAAATCAGAAGCTCCAGCGGAGAAAAAAATGGAAGAGAAGCCAGCAAAAAAGCCTGTCATTGAAGAAAAGAAATCAGGAAAATTTTGGTGGGACAAGTAAATTAACCATAAAAGAGTTGCTTTGAAGGGCTAACAGTGGTTCCTTAATTACTTGGAAGGATAATTTCAGATGGTATGATATTGATCTTCTAATTGAATAACTTGGCATACGCAACACTTGTATTTCATTCGCATTATCATACTATTTTTTTCACTTCTCTCATAAGAACATTTGACATAATCTATTTTTAGGTTTCTGTATGAGTCAGGGTGCTTTGATGTTTATTCCACTTTAATTGTTTTGATAGATTCCAAATTTTACAAATCTTCATCTTATTTGTGTAGTATAATCATAACATGAATAAAAATTTTGTATCCATTAATATCTATCTATGCAAAGAAGAATTGCTCCAAGTCAATTCTATTTCACTAGGAAATACAACTTTGATGCCACAAACTAAAAGTCACGTGTATTTTTCTTTTGAGAAGTAAAGGAGAAGAAAAACTTTTTGGTTCCAAAGAAAAACTTACCATAAGGAGATGGTCTCGTTCTTTTTTAATATATATAACTAATAAACGTACTTGTGCGATGCGCGAATTATTTTAAAGAAAAAACATTGGAGAGATATAAAAGAAATATGTATATGAACCTTGTGTGACAAATCATTAAGGATATTTTATCTTATTTGTTTTCATATTATATACTAATATTTTGTATGGTATATGTTGTTGCTATTGCTTTATAGAAGCTCATTTCTTTAAACAGTATACAACCGTTTATACTCCAGCGGCCAATATCACAATAATAGGATGCAATACCAATTTGACGATTACTTTGAATATACTCTAAAAATGAATGAATCTCATAAAAGCAATATTGTTCATCACCTTGATTTTGAAGTAATGTTGTATACCATATAATATCCTATCTTATCGTTGTAAAGATAAAATAATGTATAATTTCTTTTGCTTTAGTATTTGTGGACAAAGAACTTTTATAATCTACCATTAATAATTTTAAATAAACTTAAATCTACATTATCCGGATAAATATAGATTATATTTTGAATACATATTTAGAAATTGGATAGAAAAATAGACTAACCATTTATCAAAACTTATAGAAGAAGGTTTTACATTTGTCAGCATTTCTCCCCAAATTTTAGAATATCTGAATTCCATCGTCAAAAAATCATGCAGTTGTATTAGAATTTAGATGTCTATCTGACAGCAAATATTGTGTGAACATGTTACAAAACAGAACCAATTACAAAGAAATAAAAAAAAATTTAGAGAGCAAAAAATAAGATGGCTAACTGGATATTTATATAAGCATATACAACCCACTTAGATGATCGGCTGCTTTGGTTGTTTCTGTTAAGAATTTCTTAGATAACCTATCATATTCCAACCAGCGTTGGGAAGTCGAGATTCATTCATAAAATAAATATGGATGTTGGATTTTATTCTAGATTCCTAAATTACTTATTTGCTTAAATCCATCTGCAACTATATGAGCACGACGATTACTATCTCGAAGTAATGTGGATCAGGTCCAACAACTTCACCAGTCATTTTTCATGATACACTATTCAAGATGATAATTTTTGTGAACTCTCAATTCAGCCGATGACCAGAAATAATTTACAACATTGCTAGACCAGAAGAAAATAACTGACACCCTTTTATTTATAAATGAAGAGACAATTGTATATATAATTTCAAAACTATTTCTCTGATGCAATAACTATTCATTTGACTTATTGTAACTCAACATAGAAACATATTTTTATGTAGAAATAAAAAAAATTACTCTTTTTTTTCTAATCATTGATTGCATCCTGTCATCTAAATTAATCGCAGCACGATTATATGCCTGTAATTAATAAAAGTCTTTAACACCATAATAGTCAGATTTCTTCATCAAAATAATTAGATTATATCTTTACTAATAAAACTCATTCTAATTAAAAAGCATACCCAGCATGAACCACTGAAAAGTAAAATGATGTTTGCAAATTCATCTTCTTGCAACTGTACAATAAAATAACTGACGGTAAATATAGATAAATAATTTAGCAAATAAAATTATTATTCTTTGACTGGAATTAATTTTAACTGCAACATGATATATCAAAGAAGATTAAATATAGAATAATATTTACCTCAATCAAGTTTATGTCTGTCTTTAGGATGGGGATCTATATTCTGCATATGTGCATCGAAGTTGTTGTTGCTCATTTGATACTTATTCATTAAGAATCCTTTTATCCTCTAAATTAAAAAAAGCTTCTTTATACACTACGTTTATAGCTTCATTTGTTCTTTTTTCATCTTCATCATAAGATAAGATCGTCAATCCGTTTCTAGTTGTCACTTGTGAAAGTGCAATATATAGTTGTCCATGAGTAAACACCAGCTTCTTAAAAAATAATCTCACATTACACAGTGATTGACCTTGATTTTTATTGATGGTCATGGCAAAAGATACAATGACTGGAAATTGTCTTCTTTGGAACTTAAAAGGAATTCTTGCATCAGATGAGTAAGTGTCATTCTTAGGATAAAAATTTTGTCTCCGACTATTTTTTCTAATAATACTTTAGCTTCAATTACCCGATTTCCAAGTCTTGTGATGATCATTCTTGTTCCATTACACAATCCTGATGATTGGTCTATATTTCTTAGCAACATCACTGGAACACCTACTTTCAAAGTGATAGAGTGATTTGGAATACCTGAACATTTAATACTATTTAGGAATTCAGGTGTATGTACGTGTTCCAAAGATGTAAAAGCATGATCAGACATGTAAATTGTATCCAAACTTAAATATGATTTATCCTGACTATTGTTTAGAGAAACCATGTAATCATTCACCGATTCAACCATCTGATGAGTCGGCGCAAGAATTGCTCTTTCTTGAAGGTATTTTTATTAGTGGAATGTCTCAAGTAATTGGAATATGTACTCTCTACAATTTTAAATATTGGATTATCACAATTATCAATTAGAAGATCATTGGGTACTTTTATTTTGTCAATGCCATCAATTGCACATCCAATGTTTCCATCACCTACTGCCAAAATCTAATCAGAAAACTATTTTATTCCATTCAAATCTTCTCCAGGTAGACTTTCTTACAATCTCATATTCTTTGTAAACTTTAAAACCTGTCAGTGAGCCCACAAATATGAAGAATTTGGAGTTGTGTTAACAATCTCTTGCCTAATACCTTTTGTAATTACAGGTAAGATTTGTCTGAAGTCACCTCCAAGAATAATTGTTTTACCTCCAAATGGTTGATATAAATTTGATTGATCTTTAAATCTTAGAATATGTCTAAGAGTTTGATCAAGAGCTTCAAAATAGTATCTATGCATCATTGGCGCCTCATCCCAAATGATCAACTTTGCCTTAACAATTAACTTTGCTAAAGGACTACCTTGTTTTATATTGCATGTTGAATTTTTAGCTGCATTAAGAGGAATAGCAAATCTCGAATGAGCAGTTTGACCTCCTGGTAACAAAAGAGACGCAATACCACTTAAAGAAGCATTTATCACTATATCGCCTTTAGATCGTATACCAGAAGACAATGTTTTCCAAATAAAAGTTTTGCCCGTTCCTCCATAACCATATAAAAAGAATAATCCCCTTTTCTCATGATTCACTGCATTCATAATTTTATCATATACAGACTTCTGCTCAACTGTTAATTTCATTAATAATTGTTGATGTTCCTGTGTCAAGGAATGTTTATTATAGCGCAATTCCTTATTTATTAGTCTATTGGCACCATCAACTTCTTCCTCACTATAATATGGTCTTGGAATTGTTGGAAAATCATTAAAGCTTTTTTCATAACCTTTTAAAATACTGTTCAACTTTTGCAAACAGCGATTTTTCATTTCATCATCTATTAGCTCTGCTTTTGAAAAACATAAAAATATTAATTGTATCACTACCTAGTTGGCCGTGATTGGTACCCACACTAACCCTCCGGTGGGCGAACCAATGAATTTCGATACTACCTCCATAATCAAAACATTCTTGAAAAAGAAATCAACTATTGTGAAAGGAACAATTTCAAATCATTACACTGTGCATACTAAAACTAAATAAGAAAGTTCCTAGAATCTTATTGTCATTGTACTAGAAGTCTAATTTATACAAGCTAGGGAACTAAAACCAAAACCAAAATAAAATGTTTGAGTTTTCGAAAGAAGGACATCTGCAAGAAAGGAGTGATCTACGTCATGATCTGCTCATCTTCTTGATTCACAAAGGCTGCTGGCTCACAGGTGAGGGCGCGAAAAACTGTCGAGCTTTAACTCTGCACTCAGAAAAGAATGCAGGGGTAGGGTCAGTACAGGACACAGTACTGGCAAGCATCATCGGCCGACCTTATATAATAATATATAAGTACAATAATAGAGATATAAAAAGGGTCCTCAACTTTAAGCAGAATTACAAGTTATTTTATGAACACTAGTTCTACTCAAGAATCAGTCGGCTTGCTCACTGGATTAGGCCTCTTGCTGTAGTAGACACTTGTCCGCCGCAGCGAAAATGGTCCCGCTGCTGCGACATTGCTTCGGTAGTAGCTCGACAGGCTGCTCCCTTCTCAGCTCATCCATCACACAGTTCAATAAAATCAATAATTACATTTCTCATAACACCATGAATCCATCAACGACCATAGTAGCAACAAGCACAATTGTTATTAAGAATTACAAACCCTCAATCATTCTCAGCAACAACTACTCAACAACCACAGATAGTAACAAAGTCGAACTTAGCATAATGCCACATTCATTGTTATCAATTTACATCATATCCAAAATAAGTTAGCACATTCTCATAATACGTTTTACATCCACCTCATGAACATAAATGAAATCACAAAAAATAAGTGAATAACACAATCAAGGGTAACATGATGGGCACACGCCTCCCCCATCCCCCCTTAACACTCCACCACATGAATCGTGTATATACATGCTAGTCGATCTTACTTATGCCTAACCAGTCATGACCTGCAGGGGACTCTAAAAATTCATGTACTATGCCGGCGTGGCACTCGCTCCCACTCATATGCTCGTTCGAATTCTCCTCTCGAACACGAGCCACTCAAATATTTATATTTGCTCGCCTGAATACTCCCCTCCGGCATGAGACACTCGACATTAGTATATTAAAATATTTTTATTCATCAACCTCATAAGACATGCCAAGTGCATCATTGTACATATAAAAATTTACAATCTACTTCTCAAATAAGCTATCATCAATTAGCAATTCTCTCATTAATGAAGTATAATCACTTTACTAAACGTTCAGGTACAATTAATTCCATTATTATAAACACAATCTTGTAAGTAAGTCATCATAGTTCAATATCACATCATAATCATGTTCATAAGATAAATTAGCAATAATAAACTCACATATCACGTAAACGTCTGAAGACCAATAATATATGAACATTGCACACGATACATGCCATTATATAGGTATATCCCTATAAATCGTAACATACCTCGATTACTCGAAATTATTGGCTTCGCTACTCTGCAGGAGCTTTTACCTTTCTCAATTCTTCGGATTTTTCAAAATCTACATACGTATAATCATTGGTTCACTCCTCAAAATAGGGTCTAATTTGATCAAACACTTCTCTTTTCAAGGCAATTTAATAGAACACCCTACCCTTCTACCTAGTTCTAGGTCCTCACCTTGTCCAACCCATCAACATTAATGAGAGGCACCCTAGGAAGTAGACATTACTCAAATTTTCAACAATCAACCCTCCCATTATGTCCCTATAATCTCAGCCCTAGTTCATCAACTTAGGGTTTTCTCTATATAATTTCCACCATTACAGGTCCACAAGCAATCTAGGATCAACACTAATCGAAGAAGAGGTATGAGGATTGAGATTCTTACCTTCGGAGAATAGTTCACTACTCTAGAGAAATTTTCCGCCCCTTAGCCCTTATGATCGAGTTTTTGAGAATAATGGGGTAAAACCCTGTAACTTCCAATTTAAACCCACTTTTTGTCTCTTGTTGTCCACTGCGGCGGACCTGCTACAGTTGCCATAGGGTCGCTGCAACGGTTCTAGCGGTTACTCCCTCATTTTTCCACGACAGGACTCCGACCTCTTCCACGGTCTCGCTGCAGCGGGAATCCCACTGTTGCAGTGGTCCCTCGGATCAGTAGCTACCCAAAAATTCACGGTTCTATACTTAGTTTATTTTATAACCTCCCTACCTCATCCTTAGTCAATTTTCTGTGTTTCTATACCCTTAACCATCTTGTAACGACGTTCGGATCATTACATCATATACCAATTAAAATAACGTTCATCCCTAAACTGTCTATACAAAAGTAAGAAGGATACGTACCAAATTATATGAATAACTGGGGGTACTTGACCCACATATCTGCCTGGTCTCCCAAGTGACTTCTTCCACTAGACAGTCCTTCCATTGGACTTTTACTGTCGGAATCTCCTTGGACCTCAACTTCTGAACCTCTCTGGCCAATATTGCTACAGGTTCCTCCTCATATGACAGATTCTCATCTAGCAGCACAGAGTCCCACTTGATGATATAAGTTCCATCCCCATGGTACTTTTTTAGCATGGACATATGAAACGTCGAATGCACTCTAGACAAATCTGGCAGTAATGCCAGCTCATAAGCCACTTTCCCCACACGTCGGAGTATTTCAAATGGCCCAATATACGTTGGGATGAGCTTTACTCACTATCCAAACCTCATCACCCCTTTATGGGGGACACCTTAAGTAGTACTTTCTCCCCTTCCTATATTAAGGGTAAGGGTTAATTAAGCATACACCCGTATACAAACCAAGTTGCGTGGTGATAATCATCTAGATAGGGGACCGACCATTTAGGTGAATTTAACTTACCAATATTGCATGCTAAACACCGAAATAGATCACTAGTATAAAATACTTGTGGTTATGAAGTCATGGGGAACATAATCCTAGTCACTTTATTGATTGAATACAACCGAAATTGATTTAAACATTTACTAGTCTTTACTCTTGTTTATTATTTTGTGTTTCGAATCTTTCCGCCCTAGGAAATAAGTAAGCCAATAGTATTAGCTAAATGCATTAACTTAAGTTCTCATCATATTTCTTATGGGATTTGACCCCAACCCTGGTTGGGTTCTATATTTGACATCGACCACTTTATATCTCATTCACGAGGTGTAATTTGGGCAACATCAAATTTTGGCGCCGTTGCCGGGGAATACGTCTTAGGCTTTTGTTAATTGTGTTTGCTTTACCGTTGGTCCTTATTTTCTTTTTATTTTTCTTTTGTTTTTTTTATTCTTAACAGGTCTTAGGTTCGTGCATGCCCAGTACTAGGAGCCAAGGAAAATCCCTGGTTCAAATTGATCATGAACTTGAACAAATACTATGAAATCTGAGGAGAATGGCCAACATACAGGAGCAAGAGACAGTGGACCAGGCTACAGCCAGGATGTTGGCTGAGGAACAAGCTCGGGCAAGAGATAGAGAGTTAGCAAGGCTTGCTGAAGAGCAACGCCTAGCTGCCGAAACCGAGCGAGCTAGAAGGAACAGAGGTCCAGACCAACAGAGGCACGGGTGCTTTGATGATGACGATGATGCTATATTGACGAAGCTGGTGCCACTGGAGCTATTATCCCTCCCCCTTTGTCTGCTGGGGCAAAATTTGATATTACCAGTGCTATGATCCAATTTCTTAACATGAAGGGGATATTTGCGGGTCATGCAACTGATGATGCACATACTCACTTGACTAATTTCATGGGTATCTGCAAAGCATACAACCAATCGGGGGTGAGTTAGAATGCGATACGACTGAGGTTATTTCCCTTTTCATTAGGGAGTAAGTCAACGCACTGGTTGGCTGAACTGCCCAATGATTTTATCAGTACATGGAGGGAGTTGAAAAGAACTTTTCTTGAAAGGTTCTTCCCACCTTCCAAAACTTTGCAGCTGAAAGATGAGATATACAACTTCAGGCAATTGAATTATGAGGCACTTCACGAGACATGGTTGCGGTTCAACAAGAAGCTCAGAAAGGTGCCCAACCACAGGATCCCAGATGATATATTGTTGGAGATCTTCTATAGGTCTCTAAATGCTAACAGCAAGGCAATGGATGATATCGTGTCTAGTGGAACATTCACGAGTTACACTTATGCTGAAGCTGCTGAGGTACTTCACAGAAGCACTAAAACCAACCACACATGGCACACGAGAGTGTCGAAGACTCCAGATGGTACTTATGCGGTAGGTATGTCGCGGAACAGAGAAGGAAGAATGAAGAGAGAGATCAGGATATTGCTAAGATAAATACCACAATGGGGCTGCTTTCTAAGCATTTGATGGGAGCCAGGGCTGAAAAGGTGAATGATGTGGGTTCTCAAGGCAAGGCCTCGAGAAATGATGGAGGCGAATCAGAATCTGAGGAGGAAGCAAATTATCTGAATGATTAAGGGGAAAGTTTTCGGACTAACACCCAAGGGTCTAACCAAGACTCTTGGCGTCAAGGTCAGGGGAACTAAGGTCGAAACTACTATAGGGATAACAATTACAACCGAGGCCAATATAGAGACAATGGAGACTAGAAAAAGTGTGAGGAGTACAAGAATGACATAAGCGGTCTATATGTTCCTCCAAGGAACCGTGAGCCAGAGTCTAGTGGTTCAAGGGTGGAACACATGTTGTCTAAGGTACTTAAGTAGATGGAGGTGGAAGATGGCCATTTCAACGAGCTCCGTGCTGATATTTTTGGTATGAACCAAAAGGTGGAATCACATGCCGTGGCCATTAAGAAGATTTAGCAGCAGCTTAGTCATATGTCTGTTGCAATGAACCAGAGGCAGAAGGGCACACTTCCTAGCAATACAGTTCAAAATACAAAAAATGACAGTCATTGCATGACAGTCACTACTAGGAGCGGGAAGGCGACAATTGATCCTCCGAGGCTGGTTGTGATTGATGAGACAGTAGAGCCCTCAGTGATTGATGATGATAGGATGGCATATTTGAAGGATCATACTTGGGTTGATGATTCAGAAGAGAAGACCGCTCCTAGTAATGCAAAGGAGCATGGATCTGGAAAAGAGAAGGAGAAGGAGGTACCGCAAAAGATCACACCTATTCCTAGACCTCCTCCCCCTTTTCCATAGAGGTTGAAGAAAAAGGTCGAAGATGGGAAGTATCACAAATTCATTTCCATGTTGAAACAATTATCTTTGAACATCCTATTAGCTGAGGCACTTGAGCAGATGTCCGGCTATGCTAAATTCATGAAGGACCTTTGTCATGACCCGAGAGTACACCCGGATCATCAACACGGGACAAGGAGCCCCAGAGACTCTAAGTCAACCCAAGGCGTGAGCATATATCTAATTCATTCACATAAGGCAGAAAGATTAACTTAATAATCATGGACTAATTGAAAATCGTAACATGAGATATAAGAAACAACAATACAAGATCCAAACATAAATGACTGAATACTATACATAGGTATGAAAGTCTCTAATCATAATAGACGGGTTGAAGGGAGAAGACCCCAACTAACCCCAACATTCTGAAAACAAAAGATGAACATGGTTCAAACATGAATCCCTCGAATCATGAGGACTCACCACTGAAGCTGAGAGCAGAACTGAGAGCAAGCTAGGGACAATGCTGAACCTGCGAACCGGATCCTGAAAATATGTGGGTCAGTACTTGGAAGGTACTGAGTATGTAAGGTATGCAAGACGATGTTTAAAAATATAAAAGTTATAGGAGTGGGGACATCATGATCATAAGATTGAAATCGTAAGTA
>JACEIK010001168.1:173236-184363 GCA_018107945.1 Datura stramonium
TGTCTCCTCCATCTGCTAGGCATACAAGACTAATCTGAGGTAAATCCATATCTTGGTGGAGCATAGCGGTCCTACAATCCTTGTCCAAATAGCTTGTCACACCATGAACGAACCTGCTCACCCGCACCCTCTGATCATCCACTAACTCAGGGGCGTACTTTGATAGGCGAGTGAACTCAAGGGCATACTCCTGCATTGTCATTCTTCCTTGCTTAAGATTCAAGAAATCAACTGCCTTCAACTCCCTCAACTCATGAGGGAAGAATTGATCTAAGAACGCCACATGGAACTCCTCCCAAGTGACAGGACCTGCTCTGGTGGCCCTATATCTATCCATTGTGGAAACCAGATGTGTGCGACTCCTTTTAGCTGATATGAGGCCAGATCCGCACACTCAAATCCATTCACACCACACGACCTGGGTGATCTTCACAATCTCATCTATGAACTCATGCAGGTCCTCATCTACTTTTGATTTGAGGAACTTTGGCGGATTCATTCTTAAGAAATCCCTGACTCGAGGCGCCGCTGCATTACCATTTTGAGGAACATGTGCAATTGCCTGCTGATTGACCTGAGAGGTCAAGCCCTGCACGAGCATCTGAATAGCTGCCCTAAATTCAGCATGGGCAACTGGCTCCAGTGCATGGTGCTCCTGGACTGGTGGGGCCGGGTGGTGCCTGCTTTTGTTTCCATCCTCGTGGCCGTCTCCATTTCCATTCTTCTACCATTAACTCTTTGGGGAGCCATGATTCTGCAATTCGAATAGCACAAATTAGAAGGATAGGGAGACTTTTCATCGCACGACATAGATCATGAAAGAAGGGAACATTTCCTAAACGTCTCGTAGCCTCTTCGTCATAAGTGTGGCGTGCTTCACACACACGAAAAAAGACTCTAATTAACACGGCTTTCAGACACCTAGGACACTTCAACCTATTGCTCTGATACCAAGTTTTTCATGATCCAAACGGAGACCCAAATCGCAACACGGGACAAGGAGCCTCGAGAGACTCAAAGTCGGCCCATGGCAAGAACATATATATAACTCATCCAATAAGACTAAAGAATCAACATGATAATCTTAGCGGAAATCTAAAATAAACATAACAACAGAATACACAATCTAAAGTTGAATACATCCTTTGTATGGAAGGCCTCTAAACATGACGAGTTGATGGGACAAGATCCCTACTAACTCATTAAAGCTTAAACTGAAAATACATAGAGGAAATCTGAAGAGTCTAGCCCTCGGGAGAGGAGGACTCACCAACAGCGTAAGATGCTAACTCTGAAGACTGGCTATGAACGGGGCTGAGTTTGAGTGTCGGGTCCTGTATTATGAAACGATACATCATAGAGTATACGGTCTATATGTGGAATGTACCGAATATGCGAGGTAAGTAAAACTGCTTAAATAAGTAAAATCATTTAAAGACACGCAAAATGTAAAACATAAACAATAAGAATCCGAGAGTAGGGCTTGCATGCATTCATTCTGAAATCATGATCTCATCATAGTATAACATAACATCATAACTGAATAGATCGACTCAAAGCTGAAATTTGATAGTCATGAGTAAATTCTCAACATTGAGCAAACCTGCTTTAGAACATATATAGATATATAAATTTCATGAATGACAAACATGAGTAACTGAAATCATGAGGAACACTGGGAGACTCGTCTTTTAACTGACATACCACACATGGTCCCAACTATCACACTCAAGTGGGTAAAGCCGTCCAAAGCCTTGCCAGGGCTAGGGACGATACCATGATATGTATTTAAAGCTCGTGGCCCAATAGGGCAGGAAGCTCACAAGGGATGTCCCAAAGTAATATATATATATATAAGTATAAACCTACGCTGGCACGTAGATTTGAGGCATAGGGTGATCGACCCTTAGCCTACTCGATGCTAGACACTACTCCCAAAACATGCATATGCTCTCCATCATTTTTCAACGAAGATCAACATCGTCTATTGACGAAGCTCAATAATCAAATACATCTCAAATCATAAATATAAGAAGCTTTAGCTCAAAACATACCACAAGCTAAAAGATAATTGGGAGTCTTCGCTCTAAACCATGTGGTAAGCTTAATTCGAAAAAAAATCATAAATCATACTTGAACATGTTTGTATTGCCCAATACATTCACATGCTTGAAAATATTCAATTCACATAAAAAAACATGATTATAAACATGGGTAGCTTGAAAACATGCTTTTCATCATAATATCTCATCACACTCATGCACATCACAAATCTCATCATTCATGAACTTCTCATCAACGGGCTTTTTAATTCATAAAACTTGAAACATGATTTTAATTGAAAACATTATAAAACTTGCCCATGATTCGTAATTCAATAGTTGAAACATATTTAAATCATACCCATGTAGAGGATTAGGAATTTCATGCATTGGATTAAAACCCCATAGATTTGATATAGGAAATTCATGATTTAGAGAGGTATTGGGCATGGGTGTGAAAGGATTCACCCATTCATAACCTTACATACCTTATTATTGCTGATTCTTACACTTCCTTGAATGTCCAAGAAGAAATTGAAGAGAACCTTGGAGGATTTGCCTTGATCACCTCTCTAGACTATCACTCTTGCATGCATTAATGAAAATGGCCTAAAATGAACTTAATCCTCTTAAAAGACATCACTCATAACTTAAAATGACGTAATTTAGGCCTGAGGATCTTAGGAATTACATAAAAGCCCTTACTAAATTTGTAGAAAATAACTGTCAGTCAGTCCCCACGAGGTACATGACAACTCGTCACCTTTGGCCACGACTTGTGGCATCGTCCGTCAAGTACACTGCTTATCACGTCATCTGGGCTTGTCACGGGTGACATCACGAATTGTTACTGGTGACCACGACTCGTGGTCACCACTCTTCACGTACCCTGCCTCAATCTCAATTAAACTTTACCCTGCTGGTCACGACTCATCCCATGATTCATGGTGACTAGCCACGACCCCTGGCGTCATTTCGTTAGGTACACTACCTTCTTCTTTCTCTTTTTCTCACTTACCACTCCTCATGACTTACCTAATGAGTCGTGGGGCCTAACCACAACTTGTGGTCATGTTTATGGGGAGTCAAATTTCCAAATTCTAAACTCATCTCCAAAGCCTCTCCACGAGTCAGATCACGACTCGTGGGATGCTCTCACGGGTCACCTCACGACCCGTTCTATGCCTGATGCAAATTTTAAACTTTTCTCTGTTTCAACTCTCGAGTCTGATCTTTGCGCTTCTAGGGTATAACAATAGTGCAAGGAAGGCGATACGTAACTCTTGGCTCACTTAGGCAAATCCCACACCAAAAAAGAAAGGGAGAGTCCTGGGCTATTTAGTAAAAGACTGGACTTAATACTGTGAGGCATCTTTTGCGTTTAAAATCCAAGGGGACAAAACCATGCTGGGAGGCCCAAAAGCGGAGAATACTTCATAGTGTTGGGCCAGGGTCGTTACTGGTGGTATCAAAGCCGACTCTCAACTAGTACGGTGGTGGGGAAAACCTCAACGAGAACGCTGAGTCCCTATAGGGGGTGAAGTGCAGGGATGGCAATACGTAACGCCTGGTTCACTTAGGCAAATCACACATCGGAAAAGAGAGGGAGAGTCCTGGGCTATTTAGTAAAGGACTGGACTTAATACTGTAAGGTGCCTTTTGGGTTGAAAATCCAATGGCACAAAATCGTGCTGGGCCAAGGCTCAAAAGCAGACAATACTTCACAGTGTTGGGCCAGGGTCATTACATAAAGTATGTGGTCAGTACTTGGAATCTACAGAGTATGTGAGAAACATAAGTAAACTAAACATGCAAGTATATGAGAGGGAAGAAAACTGAATGCATCACTGAACACATAACTGGGCTGAAATACAATGAGCCTGTCTGAGATATACATATGTTGACATAAAGTTTTTATTTGAAAACATTTACTAAAATATAATCAAATTTTTTGCATAAGGGTTATGTGTTGTACATCTACTGTGAACTGAAGTTGTAACTAATATCATATACTGTACTGACTATTTGCTGTTAATTGGGTCTGAATCCTACTAATCTGATTTTTAACTGAAATTTATATGTAGCTTAGCTGAATTGATATCATAGACTAAGGGAGATGTTCTTTGCTATGGAGAGTCCCTAACTGACTAAGGGAAACATTCTCTGCTATGGAGAGTCCCAGACTGACTAAAGGAAACATTATTAGCTATGGAGAGTCACAAATTGACTAACGGAAACATTCTCGGCTATGGAGAGTCCCCAACTGACTAAGAGAACATTCTCGGCTATGGAGAGTCCCTGACTGACTAAGGAAAATATTCTAGGCTATGGAGAGTCCCGATTATACTAGAACATGGAGGTCACTAGTCTGATGTCATTAGTCTAGTCGAAGTTACTTCAGCTAATCAGGGATGTGAGCATTCAACTAAGTACATCATACTGCATTCATTTAGAGTTGATTAAGGCTACCTTCTACTAACACAAGCCCAAAACTCTGAAGGATCATTCTCATGCTTTATCATCATAATTCATATCATCTACTCCCGAATCATCGTTTAAATCATGCATTCTACATTCATTAAGCATTGATAAGATCATATCATACATTAAACATGTACGCAAATCTCGAATTCACATTATATAGCATATATTCTAGATTCATGAAACCTCTATAGGTTCAACTCATACCCAAAACATTTACATCGAAATCATTGTGAAAACATGCACATAATTCACATTGATCAAAGACCATAAGTTCTAATGTGTTCCAACACATATAATACAACATATGCCTAGAGTTGCAGGGACCCACATGATCTACATATAGTTTAAACAAGGATCCAAGTTCATGATAATAGCATGTGAATAATTTATGAAACACCATTTGAACTTTTAGACTAACTCATGGTGAAAATCCCACATTCATGCTATTCACATATCATACACATAATTCGAGAAGGTGCAAGTAACCTCATAAGCATACACTACTATTAATCATGAGGGCTATTCAAATTTGGGGAAAACATATGAGAATTCATCCATGAATTGAAACCCTGAAACATACTTTTCTAGAATTAAAGGATTTGGGTTTTTAGTATAAAATTTTGGGGCACAAGTATGGAAGGAAATCCTTGTTGAAAACCCACATACCTGATTAGAAGAAATCCTCACTTGAACTTAACCCTTGAAGCCTTTGAAGAACCCTAGTGGAAATCCTTGAGTTTTGAGAGAGAGATGGAAGAAGAGTTTGAGAGGGTATCTTGAGGGAATATGAGAGATTAGGCTAGAAGAAACCCTTAAAAACGTCCCATCTACTACTCAAAATGACATCATTTAGAAACTGGAAGCATAGGACTTTACCGAATACCCTGGGGTTAAGCTAAAAAATCTGCCCGTCCGTGACCATGACCCTCACCATAAGTCGTTGGTCATTACCACGGCTCATGGTGACCATCCGTTGCCACTAGAGCAAAACATTATTGACTATCTCAGTTATATTTTAGTAGTTTAGATTTCAGAATTTTAGTTGGTCATTACATGTCGTTATAGTTCAGTTATTTGTTCTTTATGTTATATTTTATCCCGCTTACTTAGTCCATTCAAATTACTGATGCATACCTTCTATGCTATATCATATCATGATACAGACGCAGGTTCTGAGCCTCAACACCGTTAATAGATTCCTTTAGGTGATATCAGCAGCAACAATAGTGAGTCCTCATCTTTCGAGGACGATATTTTATTTCTTAGTTATTTTCTTTCAGTTAGACTTTAGAGTTGGCTGGAGGCTTGTCCCAGAAACTCATCATTAGTATATGGATTTCAGACATAGACTCTGACTTTCAGTTTTGCTTTCAGATGTATGAGCTTTTATCATATTATCTTTCCTAGATGGTTTTATTATTTAAGCTTCCACTATGATTACTCAGATTACCAGTGTTAAGATAGACCATGGGTTGGCTTGGGGTTACTTGCTACTCCAAGTACCGTTTCTCATCTAGGGTATAGACTCAGGTGGTAAAAAACTTGGTATCAGAGCGCTAGGTTTAGAGTATCCTAGGATGTCAGAAAGTCGTGTCAAGTAGAGTCCTTTTCAAGGGTGTGAAACGTGCCACTTATGACGGGGAGGCTATAAGACGTTCTTATGAAAGCTCCCTTTTGTTCATACTCCTTATCATGCGTTGAAGTTCAGTTCCAGAAATATTCTCCTAACTCGTGCTCTATTTCATTTCAGTGAAACTATGCCTCCAAGACGTGAAAACGAAAGAAGGGCCGGCTGCGCTAACCGACCTACACCACTAGCTCCAGCAGCCCCTCAGGATGACCAAATGTCCTCAGCGGAATTCAGAGCGGAAATCCAGTTGCTGGCTCAGACTAAAACAAACTAGGTGAACCTTCAGGTGGTTCAAGTGAACACACATGGGTTCGCAGTAGTTGCTAGAGTTTCGGACTTCACCCGAATGAAACCTCCAGCATTTCATGGATCCAAGGTGGGAGTGGACCCATAGGAGTTCGTGAATAAGGTAAGGAAGATCACCCAAATTATGGGTGTTAGTTCCGTTGAGAGTGCGGATTGGGCTGCCAACCAGTTGAAAGGGGTAGCCCAAATTTGGTACGATCTGTGGAAAGAAGGGAGACCAGTAGGGGCAGAACCGGTTGAGTGGCAAGAGTTCACCACCGCATTCTTATACAGATTCTTCCCTTGGGAGTTTAGGGAGGCTAAGGTTGAAGAGTTCATGAATTTGAAGCAGGGCAACATGACGGTGGAGGAATATGCACTAGAGTTCACACGGTTTTCAAGATATGCTCCAGAGATGGTAGTCGAACCAAGGGCTCAAATGCTTAAGTTCGTCAATAGAGTATCAAACTTAGTCCTTAGGGAATGCAGGACTACTATGCTCATAAAAGACATTAACCTCTCCAGCCTCATCATTCATGCCTAGAATATTGAGGCAGAAAAGCTGAAAGACATGGAGGGGAAGAATAAGAGGGCTAAGACTGGAAAATTAGATTATGGCCACCAGAGGTCTGGCGGTAGTACCTTCCCTTATCAGCAGCAGCAACAGCAACAGAGGGCTCCAACACCACTTCAGCCAGCCCCCCTACTTTTGGTCCCGCAAGGATCAGAAGGGTGGAGCATCTGGCTCACCGTCCTAGAGTCATAGCTCCAACAACCGTTATCCAGCTTGCCCTAATTATGGCAAGAACCATCCAGGGGCATGCATTCAGGGCAGAGAGGGTTGCTTTGGGTGTGGACAGCTGATCACCGGCTTAGAGAATACCCGTCAACAAGACAAAGGATATCACAGTCTACCACTTCAACAGGTCCAGCAGGCTAACCAGCTCAGTTGGCCAACACTTCAGGTACGGATGTCGGTCAGCCCCAAAGCTACTTTTATGCTTTGTCCTCTCATTAGGATCAGGAGAGCTCACTTGACGTGGTCACGGGTATGTTACATCTCTTCCACCAGATGTATATGCCCTACTAGATCCAGGAGCCAGACTATCGTTTGCGACTCCCTATGTAGTTGTCTAGTTTAAAATCATTCTAGAAGTCCTCTCAGAACCATTCTCAGTTTCTACCCTAGTTGGTGAGGCAGTTAGAGCCAGCCGGGTGTATAGAAACTGCCCAGTCTCAGTATTGAATAAGGTCATTACAGCTGATCTAGTAGAGTTAGACATGGTCGATTTTGATCTAATTTTTGGCATGGATTGGTTACACTCCAGTTATGCCTCAGTTGACTGCAGAACTAGAGTTGTTAGATTTTCAGTTCCCTAATGAGCCAGTTTTAAAGTGGATGGGCAGTAGTTCAGTGCCTAAGGTCGGTTTATTTCCTACCTTAAGGAAAGGAATCTCATTACTAAAGAGTGCATTTATCATCTAGTTCGGGTCAAAGATTCTAGCTCTGAGACCCTAACTATCCAGTCAGTTCTAGTTGTCAGCGAGTTCCCTAACGTGTTTCCCCAAGATCTTCCCGGAGTCCCTTCTAAGCGGAAAATAGACTTCAGCATAGACCTTCTTCCAGAAACTTAGCCCATCTCCATCCCTCCTTATAGAATGACTCCAGCTGAGCTTAAGGAGTTGAAGGAGTAGCTAAAAGACCTTCTTGATAAAGGTTTCATCAGGCCCAACATCTCTCCATGGGGTGCTATAGTATTATTTGTGTGAAAGAAAGACTGTACTCTCAGAATGTGTATTGATTACCATCAATTGAACAAATTCATAGTTAAGAACAGGTATCCCCTACCCAAGATTGACGATTTGTTCGATCAGATTTAGGGAGCCGGTCATTTCTCCAAGGTAGATCTCAGGTCTGGGTATCATCAGCTTAGAGTTAGAGAATGTCACATATCAAAAACAACCTTCAGAACTCGGTATGGCCACTATGAATTCATGGTTATGTACTTTGGACTAACTAATGCCCCTGTAACTTTCGTGGACCTGATGAACAGGGTTTTCAAGCAGTATCTAGATATGTTCGTCATTGTATTCATTTATGAAATTCTGGTATACTCCAAAAATGTGGAGGAACATGCTAACCATCTAAGGATAGTGCTACAGATGCTCAGAGACCGCCAGTTGTTCGCTAAGTTCAGGAAATGTGAATTTTGATTGAAGTCTGTTACTTTCCTTGGTCACGTGGTCTCAGGTGAAGGTATTCAGCTACATCCTCAAAATATAGCAACAGTGAAAGACGGGCCAAGACCTACTTCCCAAACTAAAATCAGAAGTTTCTTGGGTCTAGCCGGTTATTACCAACGTTTTGTAGAAGGATTTTCCTCTATTGCATCTCCTCTAACTATGTTGATTTAGAAAAATGTGAAGTTTCAATGGTTAGATGCATGTGAGAAGAGTTTTCAGGAGTTGAAGACTCGACTCACTATTGCTCCAGTTTTAACCTTACTGGAAGGAACAAATGGTTTTGTTGTATATTGTGACGCTTCCAAAGTTGGACTCGACTGCATTATGATGAAGCGAGGTAAAGGGATAGCTTACACCTCCAGACAGCTCAAGGTGCATGAAAATAACTATCCGACTTAAGACCTTGAGTTGGTAGTAGTGGTGTTTGCGTTGGAAATATGGAGGCACTACCTTTACGGGGCTCACGTGGATGTTTTCACTGATCACAAGAGCCTTCAGTATATGTTCAGTCAGAAAGACTTAAATCTTCGTCAAAGAAGGTGGTTGGAACTATTGAAGGATTACGACATGAGTATGTTGTACCACCCAGGCAAGGCTAATGTAGTGGCTGATGCCCTAAGCAAGATGTCCATGGGGAGCATGGCTCAAGTCTAATAAAGCAGAAAGGAACTGGAAAAGGATATTCACAGGTTAGCTCGGTTGGGAGTGTAGTTGGTTGATTCAGCTGAGGGCGGAGTAGTAATACAAAGTGGATTAGATTCCTCATTAGTAGTTGAAGTTGAGTCAAGGTAGGATGAAGATCCCATACTGCTTAAGCTAAAAGGGGGGAACTGGTGTGCTTCGTTACCAGGGTAGACTTGGCATACCGGATATAGGTGACTTGAGACAACATATACTGGAATAAGCACACAGTTAGAGATATTCTATCCACCCAAGTGCCACTAAAATGTACCGCGATCTACGGGATATTTACTAGTGGAATGACATGAAAAAAGACATTGCAAAATTTGGGGCTAAGTGCCTGAAACTGCCAACAGGTTAAGGTGGAACATCAGAGACCTGGGGGTATGACTCAAGATATCAGCATACCAACATGAAAGTTTGGAAGAATTAAATATGGACTTTATTACAGGCCTAGCTCATACTTGCCGGCAACATGACTCAATTTGGGTGATAGTAGACCGAATGACCAAGTCAACACATTTCGTCACAGTTAAAACTATAGACTCAGCTGAGAATTATGCTAGGCTATATATCTAGGAGTTAGTCAGACTGCATGGAGTACCTTTGTTCATCATCTCAGATAGAGGTACCTAGTTCACCTCGCATTTCTGGAAGTTATTTTAGAAAGGACTCGGTACCCTAGTCAAACTCAACATAGCTTTTCACCCTTAGACAGATGGACAAGCTGAGTGGACTATTCACACCTTATAAGATATGGTGAGAGCTTGTTTTATCGATTACAAGGGCAGTTGGGATGATCACTTGTCTCTCATCGAGTTTGTGTACAACAACAACTACTACTCTAGTATTCAGATGGCTTCGTTTGAGGCTATAGGGTGGTTTGAGGTTGGTGAAGCTACCTTGATAGGGCCTGATTCAGTTCATGAAGCTATGCAGAAGGTGCAACTTATCAGGGAGAGGTTGAAAACAACATAAAGTCAATAAAAATCTTATGCTGATATGAGGAGGAGAGAGTTAGAATTTGTGTTAGATGATTGGATTTACCTGAAAATTACACCCATGAATGGGGTGATGAGGTTTGGAAAGAAAGGGAAACTCAGTCCGAGATATGTAGGACCCTATCGGATTTTGAGGCAAATTGGCAGTATGGCATATGAGTTAGAATTACCTCCAGAGTTAGCATCGGTGCACCCAGTCTTCCATGTCTCACTACTAAAGAAGTGCATCGACAATCCGACATCAGTTGTTCCACTGGACAGTGTGGGAGTGAAAAATAGTCTCATTATGAAAAGGTCCCAGTTCAGATCCTAAAGAGTCAGGTTCGTAAGCTGTGAAGCAAGGAAGTCACTTCAATAAAAGTCTTGTGGAGGAACCAGCTAGTTGAGAGAGACACATGGGAGGAAGAAGCAGACATGATGGCAAAATACCCTAATTTATTCCCTTCCAGTTCAATTCCAGCATCAGGTTCTAAATTCCTGCTCAATACTCTGTTCAGCTCTACTTAGATTTTTAATGTGCATCCTAACTGCATCAACTCTATTAGTGTGGTTAAATAAGTTCGGAGTCAGTCATTCCTTCAGAAACCAGTCCTTAGCCTCAACTTTGGAATTGCAGCTCTTTTCCAGATTTTCCAGCCGTTTTAGCCTTCGTTCAAGGATGAATCATCACAAGGAGGAGATATTGTAACACCCCGAAACTTTCATAGACCAAACACAGACCTTGCAAGAAAAAATCCAGAAGAAACCAGAAATTTTGGCT
>JACEIK010001168.1:197535-212961 GCA_018107945.1 Datura stramonium
AATACTCCCAAAAACATGCATATGCTCTGCATCGTATATAACGAAGCTCAGCATCGTCTATTGATGAAGCTCAATGATCAAATACATCTCAAATATGAAACCATGCATATGAGAAGCTTTAGTTCAAAACATACCACAAGCTGAAAACCTAGTGGGAGTCTTGCCCCAAAACCATGTGGTAAGCTATGCATAGGAAAACTTAACTAAAATCATACCACAAGCTAAGAACATAAAATTTGGAGTCTTCGCTCCAAAATATTGTGGAAAGCTTAATTCGGGAAAATCAGCGTTCATACTTAACATATGGGCATTTTCCAAAATTTTATCATACTTAGAAATACTCCATTCTCATCGAAAACATAATTGTAAACTTGGGTATCTTCAAATCATGCTTTCCATCATAATATCTCATCATTATCACATATACTCCCCAAATCTCACTTTTCATGATCATCTCATCAATGGGCTTCAACATTCATAAGGCTAGAAACAAAAGTTTAATTGAAATCATTATAAAATAGCCCATGCATCACAATGCGATAATAAAGTCATAATCAATTAATACCCATGTGTAGAAATAGCTAATTCATTCATTTGGGTAAAACACTCATAGATCAATTATGGAATTTCACACTTTTAAAGAGGGATTGGGCATGGGTGTGGAAGAAACCACCTATTCATAACCCTACATACNAGAAACCACCTATTCATAACCCTACATACCGGATGGATTGAGTTTTGAGGTACACTGCCAAAAATCACCATGGGACCCCACGGAGGACACCACGAATTCTGGTGAGTGACCACAACTCATGGTCACCATCTGTGGCCTACACTGCCCAACGATCCTTGAAAATTTCCGGTCCAGACCACGGGTGACTCCACAAGTCGTCTAGCCTAATCACAACTCGTGGTCATGCCCGTGGTGACCCTTCAAAAATTCATTCACTTCCCTTGTCAATCTATTTTTCAGCTCTTGGAAACTCTGCTCACAAGTTTCGATCTAGTGGAATTTAGCTGCCTTCTGAGTCAACCTTGTCAACGATGCTGATAAGGCAGAAAATCCTTCCATGAACCTTCTGTAATACCCGTCCAACCCCAAGAAACTACGAACCTCAGTAAGAGTTGTGGGTTTAGTCCATGTCTTTATTGCCTCGATTTTCTGTGAATCAACCCTAATACCTGCATCTCACACAACATTGCCCAAGAAAGCTACAAAAGTTAACCAGAAATCACATTTCGAGAAAACTTCGCATATAACTGGCGATCCTTGAGTGTATGGAGTACCATTTGCAGATGATCTCTGTGTTCGGCTTCTGAGATGGAATATGACAAAATCTCATCAATAAACACTATCACAAATAGATCTAAATACGGACTGACGATGTTGTTCATCAAATCCATAAACACTGATGGGGCATTCGACAATACGAAAGATATGACCAAGAATCAAAAATGACCATACCTGGTCCTGAAGGCTATCTTTGGAATATCTTTCTCCCGAACTCGCACTTGGTGATACCTTGACCTTAAGTCGATCTTGGAGAAATATTTTACCCCTGCAGCTGATCAAACAAACCATCTATCCTCGGGAGGGGATATTTATTCTTAATAGTAACGTTATTCAATTGCTGATAATCTATACACATTTGTAGGGAGCCATCTTTCTTCCTTACAAATATAACTGGCACACCCCACAGTGAAGCACTTGGCTCTTAATAAAGCCCTTATCTAGCAAATCTTTTAAGTATTCTTTGAATTCCTTCAGCTCAGCAGGAGCCATTTGGTATGGAGGGATGGGTATAGGTTGTGTTCCTGGTAGCAGGTCGATAGAGAAATTGATCTCCCCCTCTGGGGTAATACTACAAAGCTTTTCTTAAAACATGTTCGAAAATTCACTAACCACAAGAATAGATTGAAGAGTCAGGGATTCTGCATGCATATCCTGAACCCTAACAATACAGTAATACAACCCTTTGCTATCAACTTCCTCGCTCAAAGATAGGTTATAAACCTACATTTTGGTGTAACTGTATTGCCTTTCAATTCTCGTACTACCTACCTTGGAAAGTGAAATCAGACGGTCCTAGTCAAACATTTCACATTGGAATAACATGGCGCTAGCCAATCCATACCCATAATTACATCAAAATCAACCATTTCTAGCTCTACTAAATCGGCTAAGGTCTGGCGACCAACAATCTCTACTATACAACCCCGGTAAATCCTCTTAGCAATAATAAAGTCACCAATGGATGTAGACACCGAGAATGGTTGCTGAGCTTGGTGTATGCCAAACTTTCGTGCCACTAGCAGAGTAACGTAAGATAGAGTAGAACCTGGATCTATCAAAACATAAATTGGGTGACAGCAAACATTCAACATACCTGTCACAACATCTGGTGATGACTCTGACTCATATCTCCCTAGTAAGGCATAAGTGAAATCCAGACCACTGCTAGAACTAGATGCCCCCGATCTACCTTTCACTCTGTCGACTGGAGATGAGGGCCTACGCCCTGCCGAAGGTGCTGGAGCATGTGATATGGCTGTGGACCTGTTTTACTGGCCTCGATCACCTTGATCTCTGATCGCACAATCCCTCATCATATGATCCTCTTTCCTAGAAGCATAGAAAACAAAAGAGCCATATCAACACCTTCCAAAATGCTGTCGACTGCAAATCCTACAACACAGTGTAATAGGCCTAGTCTGATCTAAACCTCTTTGCTGTTGGGAGCTTGACGCTCGTGAACTCTTGCTGGAACCTGATTGTCCATGACGATATGCCCTGCTGCCCTGCTGCTACGGAGGCGAAGGTCTAGGTGGCCGACCTGGAAACTGAGGTCTGGGACCCCTTGAAACTCAACCTACAAATCACTGTGTCTAGCCCTCTGGTGCATCTCCCGACTTACCCTCCCAGCCTTATATTGGCACTGCCTGATTCCCTCTATATTTTGAGGAAAAGCCTAAATGCGTGTAATATTCATATCCTCGCATAAAATAACTGTAATACATGCCTCCACATATTTCGTAGAAAGCCCCATGATAAACCGGTGTACCCTAGTTGGCATAGTATCAACAAAAGCTGACACATATCTAGCCAGGGAGTCAAACCTCAGTGCATACTCCCGAACGCTCATTCTTCCCTGCTCCAGATGTAAAAACTGATCCACCCCGGCCTTTCGGATCTCTCGAGGTAGATAATGATCTAGGAAGGCCTCCGAAAAACCAGTCCAAGTATGTGGTGGTATATCCCTACCTTTGGACCTTTCCCAACTCTCGTACCACATAAGAGCTATATCTCGTAGACGAAACACTACCAACTCAAGAGACTCTATAGGTGAGGCATACATTACCCTTAATATTTGTTGCACCTTGTCTATGATGTCCTGAGGATCCTCTATACAATCTGTCCCCGTAAATTGCAAAGAACTCAAAGCGAGGAACAACTGGTGCCACCAGTGGTGCTGAGCAGCCATCATCCGAGCCAACATGTAAACTGCACTCCTAACCTCCTGATTCGATGGAATAGGTATAATTGGGGGTGATACTGTTTATCTGCTACCCAGAAGGGCTCTCGATGTGGCAGTGAATGCTGGAGAGATCGAGTTGATTCCTCCGTATTACCCTCAGGTATGGCCAGCTCTGACTATGTCACCCTGTTAGTGCCCTCACCTACTGCAGTATCCAATTCCCGACCAGCCATAGTCTGTTGTGCATCGGACATTTTCTCTGTAGATAAGAAGAATAACGTAAGCTTAGGTATTCACCCTATATGACATAGCTCTATAGCACCACTAGAGAAGAAAGGAAGGTAACCACGCTATCATGCCTCGGAGCCTCCAGCCTATAGAATGTGGTGCACAAAACACCCATAGACAAGACTCTACTAGACACAACTTGCAGACTCCCTAGGATACGATGTTGCTCTGATACCAAGTTTTTCACGCCCCACCTTGGGAGGCATGACTGGCACCTAATGCTATACTGGGACCTGGGCTGACCTAACTAGGAACAAACACCTCTGGTGCCTGCTAGCAACTCAAAATAAAAAAAACAAACTGTTATATTTTGGCTGTAAACACAGCCTCCGACCGACAAGGCCATATTGCTATCTATAAAAGAAAACTGCTAACCCAATACACACAACAATAAAGGGATCCTATGCCGGCCGATAAGACCATCATGCTATCTACTTATAATAGAAGGAAAGCAGGTAGTCATATTCCTACTATAGCCAACATGGCTACAAACTAACTAGCTAAACTAGGCTCCATATGGCCTACAACAACCAAAAACTGAAAAAATGTAGTCCGCAAGCCTCTAAGAGTCGAACAGTGGTCGGGATAGGGCCCCGACCTACCCAAAAGCTATACAACAAAATGAGCGAACCTTTATAACTATCAAATCCGAAGAAAAGAAGCTAACTGAACTGCTAATCCTGGCTTATAGCTAAGAAGGTCCTAAATGATGTCTATCTGCACCTGCAGGCAAGTATGCAGCTCCTCATAGATGGGTGCCAGAACAATATTTACCGAATATGTAAGGAAGTAATAAAAGTTGACTAAAACTGATAGAAGAACTGAAAGTAATCAATAGGAAGGACAAGAGTTCAACCTGAATAGCCTTACAATCTGAAATATAACTAGCAAGTAAATATACAAACAAGAACCTAGTCGGGCCTCCCATAAGCCTGGAAGGTACAATCAACATAAAATAACCTACCTGGATGCCCATAAGCCCTGGCAAGCACCAAACAGTATATATACCCCTATCAGTATCCTGAGGCCCCCATAAGTGAGTGTAACTACGTCTCAGGAAAACCAGGCCCCTAAAGGGGTCAGTAATGTCATCTTGAACATAGAAGGAGTTCATAGAAGACTCCAACGTGGCCCGAAGGCTTTACTTTAGTCCCTTCAGACATTTAATAGTTTGTTAAGCAATTCAGTAGCTCATAAGCAATACAATAGCTTCAAAAGCAATCTCATAATTCTGTAAAAGATAGCAGCATCGTGGCTCTGTAAGCAATCTATAGCTCTATAATCACTAGCAGCTTCATAGCTTTGTAAGCAGTTCATACGATTAGCAGTCCCTCACCTAATCACAGGGAGAGGTTATACGAAATATGATCAACCCCTACCAGGGATGCTACACACAATCACAAATCTATTTACGACGACCAACTACAACATTCGTATTTTCAAGTTGCTACGGAAACACAAGTCGTATCAATGCTATAACAAGAATAACTTGCCGAAAGGAACAGCTTTAACATACCGCAATCAACGATTTCCATTCACCCAACTAGTTCCAACCTGTAGCTGGCAATCCCACCAAATTACAGCCCTACGACGAGAGAATAAGGCTATTTTCAATACTAAGACTCGACAAATAATGATGTGTTTCAATAATATTAACTATAACTCAACTTCATTCAATTCGGCCAAAAAATCACAAATTCCCTAGAGTTTAGAAGGTAGAAATGCTTACCTACCTGTAGGCTCTTAGAACTCAACTAGAAGTGATTTCTACAACTTTTACTCGGCGGGGTTCTGGTACTTCGAGAGAATTTTCAAGAAATAACTCTGCAGGGACGTTCCTTATAGGCCTGTAACTCGTTATCTAAGACAAATTTTGGTTTTTACGGAGTTTAACGACGTAATTCCGCCAAAAACCTATAGAAAATTGAGAGAAAACATTGTCGAGGCCGTGGGTCTATTTAAGGAAATATTTAGAATGAATTGATCCTTAACTTGAAACNATATATATATATAGTGCACACCGTCCACACCGTCCACACCGCCAGGCAAGGGGCGTGATGCGGCGTCCATAATGTCGGGGTGGTAGCACGGCCCGGCGCCCAGTGTGCCTGGCCTCCGACAACGTCCTCCTACCCTCTATATGCCATGCTCATATACTCACTCTGCGAGCCCTTCCCCGTATGCGTTGTACTCCAAAATTCTCAACATACGTACGCATGTGTCAGTTAAACGGTAGAAGCTTATGGGATGTAACAACTATGCTTTTCTTTCTGGACAAATCACATAACACTCATCATAGGTAAAACCTTCAAGTAAAACCAATCATCTAACTCAAACTCCAAGCCTTTATGCCTAACATCTATATAAGACTTTTGGCGACTTTGTGCAGCCTTCAACCTTTCCCAAATGATCTTAAATTTTTCCATAGCTTATTACACTAAGTATGGTCCTATCAACTTTGCTTCACCAACTTCAAACCAACCAATAGGAGATCTACACCTTCGCCTATAAAGAACCTCAGAAGGAGCATTAGATCTACAACTTTGCCTATAAAGAACCTCATAAAGAGCCATCTGAATGCTGGATTGTTAACTATTATTATGTGCAAGTTCAATGAGAGGCAAATGGTCATCCCAATTTCTCTTGAAATCAATAACACATACTCTCAATATATCCTCCAATTTCTGAGTAGTCCACTTTGCGTAACCATCTATCTGTGGATGAAAAGTTGTGCTAAGATCACCTTTGTGACCAAACCTTTCTAAAATGACTTCTATAAGTGGACAGTAAACTGTATGCCCCTATCTGATATGATAGATAATGGAACTCCATGAAGTCTAACTATCTCTCGAATACACAATCGTGCATATCCTCGGCTAAATCCATAGTCTTAACTAGCAAGAAATGGGCTGACTTGGTCATTTGATCTATAATCACCCAAATAGAGTTATGTTGCCTACTTGACTTCGATAGACCGGTAATAAAATTCATATTGATCATCTCCCACTTTTATTAGGGAGTTAATATACTCTGAGCTACATCTATGGTGCTCAACCTTAACCTGTTGATAATTTGGACATCAAGCCAGAAAATTTGCAATGTCTCTCTTTATATCATTCCACCAATAGACTTCCCTCAAGTCATGGTACATCTTAGTTGAACCTGGGTGAATAGAATATCTGGGGCTGTATGCTTCTTCCATTATTCTATCCTTGAGACCATCTACATTCGAGACGCATAATCTATCTTGATACCTCAGACACCATTTCCCCCTTGTGCCAAAACCAACACCTTCTGCTTGTGATCATCTCCCTTTAATTGAAGCAAGAGGTATCTCTGTCCTGCTTTTCCTTAACTTCTGCTGCTAGAGATGATTTGACCCCATTTTGAACAAGCACACTACCTTCTTCAGAGTCTAGAACACAAACTTCTAAGTGCGAGAATCTAGGCACATCCTTTGCCAACTCTCTCTTTCCCCCCTCTACCTTAGTTGTTCTTCCCATGGATAGCCTACTAAGAGCATCAAGAACTACATTAGCCTTACCTGGGTGGTAGAGAATACTTATATCATAATCCTTGAGTAGTTTAAGCCACCTCCTCTGTATGAGATTCAACTTCTTTGGGCTGAACACATACTGCAGGTTCTTGTGTTTTGTTAACACATCAACACCGTAGAAATAATGACGCCAAATTCTTAATGCACATACTACAAATACCAAATCAAGATCATGAGTTGGATAATTCTTTGCATAGATCTTATGTTTTTTAGAGGCATAAGCTATATCCTTGCCATTTTTCATCAATATACACCCAATGCCTACTCTGGATGCATCACAATACACAACAAAGCCATCTATACCCTTTGGTAGGGTCAACACTAGAGTAGTAGTCTAACGAGTTTTCAATTCCTGAAAGCTTTTTTCACAAGATTTAGACCATTGAAAATTTACCTTTTTATGGGTCGACTTAGTCAATGGAGTAGCCACTAACTTCAGCCAAAATTCGCACTTAGAGAACTTAGTAAATAACTCATTGACCTTAAGAGTCTGTTGGATTATTCTGAGATGAGTAGCATGCTCCTTCTCACTCATGTAGTAAACAAAGATATCATCAATGAACATAATAACAAACATGTCCTGATACATCTTAAACACTCTGTTCATGTGGTCCATAAGTGCTACAGGAGCGTTAGTCAAATCAAAGGACATAACAATAAACTCAAAATGACCAGAGCAGATCCTGAAGGCTATCTTGGGAATATTACATTCCCTAACCTTCATGTG
This sequence comes from Datura stramonium, assembly GCA_018107945.1. Lineage (NCBI taxonomy): Eukaryota > Viridiplantae > Streptophyta > Magnoliopsida > Solanales > Solanaceae > Datura > Datura stramonium. The sequence continues at coordinate 205,583 of JACEIK010001168.1, forward strand.
ATGATACCTCAAGCTGAGATCTATTTTTGAGAAACACTTGGAACCCTAAAGCTGGTCGAACAAGTCATCGATTCTAGGAAAGGGATATCTATCTTGATTGTGACCTTGTTAAACTACTAGTAATCAATGTGCATTGTAAGTACCATCCTTCTTACGCACAAAGAGAACTGGAGCACCCCAAGGTGAAACACTAGGGAGAATTAAACCATTATATAGAAGATCCTTTAAATGTTGTTTTAACTCTTTTAACTTAGTCGGAGCCATTCTATATGAAAAAATAGAGATAGGCTGAGTGTCAGGAAGAACATCTATTCCAAAATCTATATCCCTATCTGGAGGGACTCTAGAAAGATCATCTAGAAATACCTTTGGAAACTCATTCACGACTAGAACTGACAAAAGGGACGGTGTCTCCACATTAGAGTCTTTCCTTTAGAGATTAACTTTTTGGAATTAATGTATGAAATGAAACGACCCTTACGCATAATGGGAATACCTTCCCAAACTAAGACTGGCTACTCTGGAAATCGAAACTCTACTACTCGGGTCCAACAATTGACGGTGGCATAACAGGAATACAACCAATCCATGCCTAGAATAACAACAAAATACACTATGTCTACTAGGACAGTTGTGGTATCTTTATGATAGACTAAAACTGTATAATCTCTATAGATCCTCTTAGTTAATACTGACACACTGATCGGAGTAGAATTACTAAATGGCTCTAAGAGTTGTGTCGGGAAAATTTCAAACTTAACAGCTACATAAGGAATCACAAAGGATAGAGAAGAACCTATAGAAAGTAAAGAAAATACATAAATAGAGAAGACTTTTAACATACCAATGACAACATCTAGAGAGTTCTCTTAATCCCGATGACTAGACATAGCATACAGACGGTTCTATCCTCTACTTGTGCCTGATGTAGTGACATTTGGGGTAACTCTTCCTGCTGAAGGAGTAGACTGAGCTTTACTATACCCATTACCCTATTGAATGGACAACTCTCTCAAACAAATGCCCTAATAGCCATATCCATAGCATCTATCTCTACCGGAATGACACTCACCTAAGTGGATTCTACCACACTTGCTACATGATGGGGGTCGAGGGGTTCCCTGAACTGCAATACCTTGCCCTTGGGACCTATGATTATTCCTATTACTGGTGGCTGGAGCATTAGCAGCTGACTATATAGGTCTAGAGGTCCTTTTCCTGAAGAAGGAATTATTTCAATTTTTGTTCTTCTACTGTGTGGTCTTATTACCTGATAGCTTAGCTCAGTAGGTGTTCCTTTCTGTCCTTCTGCTTATCTTCCTCTAACTATTGGTCATATACCATAAGTCTAGAAATATCTACGTCATTAATCAATAGAGATCCCTTGCATTCCTTCTTTACGTGCTCACACAATCCAAACACGAACTTCCTCATTCTAGCTCTCAAATCTGGTAGCATCTCCAGAGCTGATGTGTTGGTAATTTACCAAGTTATTAGGCTCTTAAGAATGATCTTTGGCTATGTTTTCAACTCATTTGGGAAGGTTTTATGTCTTTTTCTTGTATTTTACAAGTATTCGACTAAAACAAAAAAAAGGAAAGGAAATGAACAAAAAGCAAATGCTGGAGGAAGAAGACCTGCACTTCGCAGGTTCTGCACCTACGGAGCATAGGCCAAATGAAGGAGTGCACTGGGCTGATGCTAAAGAGGACCTGTGAAATGTAGGTTCTACTACAGGACATATCCCGGCGTTCTAAACCAGAGTTGCAAGTGAACTGCAAAATAGTGTAAAATGGTTTAGCTCTGGCACAAGGACATTTGTGAAGCTTCTAAGGGTAAAATCAGGATCCTTGCAGCATAAAGAAAAGAGGACTTTCCCTATTTTGTACACACTTTCATTTTTTTAGAAAAGAGGGGGGGTAGTACTTTTTGATTAGCTGATTTTTTTAGAGAGTGAATTATAGAGAGAAGTAAGAGATAATCTTATTTTTCTTCTAATTCTTCTTCTCCAATCTTGTAGGGTAAGAATTCTCCATTGAATTATACAATTGAAGCTCAAATTTACTATTCGATTATGAATGTGAATGGATCTCTTATTGATTTAATTCTCTTATGTACCCTCATGTGTAGCTAATTTGATTGTTAGAGGTGTGTGCTTGATGTGAGTTTTGATTTGATTGGGTGTTATTAATTTAGTGTTAGATTCACTTATTATGCATGAATCTAATGCTTTCTCTAAGTTTTAATGCAAATATTTGTGGTTGTAAACATAGATTATATTTACTTATCTTGCTTTTTCTTGAAAAAAGGAAGTAAGATATGGGTGAGAAAGCATTAGCGGGGATTTGAATTTTGCAAATATGGGGTTGGGCTAGTAAGATATGGGTGAGTTATGCTTTTTCATAACTCAATTTAATGATTAAGGCTAGAAATAGCTTAATCCTTCCCCAAGCCAATATGGGTAATGTGTTGATTCAGCTTGGGGTTTGGAAGAACCCAAGTAGAATATTCCTAAGTGGTCAAAAGACATTGGGTATAGACTTGTTCATACTATTTATGTTAGTATTTGATTTTTAAGACTTGTTGATTAACCCAATCCTATCAATACCCCATCAATAGCACATCTCTAATACTTGCTCTCGTTGTTGCTTCAGCTATTATTACTTCTTCTTGATATTGAGTAGTATCATATAGTGTTTCTCATTTTCCCTCCAACATTTATTTTATGTATTGTGATACAATGATGCGAAGTAGTTTAGGTTGACATACAAATTTTGTAGTGATCTATCCCTATTCCCTGTGGATTCAATCCCGACTCGTAAAGTATGATAAATTATATTATGAACGACTATGTACACTTTCTCACTCTCTCCTAGGGAGAAGTGTATTTGGACGTTATCAATTTTGGCATCGTTGTCAGGGAAGAGGCATTGATAGCCTAGAGTTGTTGCTAGTTCGAATTGTTTAAGCATCTTGTGTAAATTTACATTTGTTATTTTTTCTGCTTGTTTAGGTTGTATTTAATGATCCAAGACCCGCAAGTGGATTCAGCAGACGGCCACATGGACTAAGACGAGGACGAGCTAATGTCACCTGATATAGCGGGTGCCATTCACCTACCACATATGGTCGGGAATATGGTGTTACATGTGACCAGCATGATGTTACACTTGCTACAAATGAAAGGACTCTTTCGAGGAAACCAAGAAAAGACACTAAGATACCTTTGCAACTTTCTTGAAATCTTCCAGCCCTTCAATATTACCAATATTAGCCAAGAGCCAATTCAACCCATTCTCATTGATGGGATAAGCCACTATTTGGCTGAGGAGCTACTCCCGTGGTGTATTACTTCTTGGCAAGAGTTGACAGAGGCTTTCTTGGATAGGTTCTTCCCTCCCTCGAGGATGGTGTAGTTGAGGGATAAAATCACCAATTTTAGACAACTCTCAAATGAACCCTTGCATAAGGTTTGGCTTCGATTCAAAAAGAAGTTGCAAACATATGGATTGGCCAAAGCTCTCTTAGATCAAATGACCCAGACGAATCGAGCATGAAATGGTGCTAGCTCCAGCCTTGTGACTGCGGAGATGAGAAAACATGATGAAGAAAAGGATGAGACCTTGGCCAAAATGATGACCCATCTTGAGCTAATGACCAAGCATGTGATGGGGGATGGTTACAAAAGTTTAAACGCAGTTGGAACCTAAGGCCACAAGCAATATGCAAGGGAGGCTTCACCGCCAAGATATGAAGAAGAGTGTCAATATATGGCTGGCCAAGTGGAGGGGGGGGGTTCTTCTTTGGGATATCAAGGTGCCAACCAAGGCCCTTAGCATCCTCATGACGAGAGTCAAGGTCAGAGGAATCATAACAGTCAAGGGTGGAACGATAGGAATGATACATGGGGAAATTGTGAAATGAATCATGAAGGGGAGCGATACCATAAAAGTTAAAATACATATGTTCCCCCTCCCAAGGTTGAGGCACACCAAATGCAACTCAGAGTGAGTAATGTTGGTAACTCAAAGACGGAGGAGATGTTGGCAAAAGATTTGAAGAAGGTTGAGTCCTCGGATAGTGGGGTGAAAGAGCTTAAAGGGGAGGTATCTAACCTTTCCCAAACGATGAGTTCTCATTTGGCTTCCATTAAACGATGTCGTTTTGGGTTATTTCTAGGGAATTTAGTGGGGTAATTTACAATATACTTCACACCTCTCATTCCCTCAGAAGCCAGATCGTAAAACTCTCTCAGAAAAACTCAAAGCAGGAGCTTCTTAGATTCTCAAGGGATTTTCTTTGGGATTTCTTCACCAAGTATGCGGGATTTCAACAAGGGAATTGTTCTTTCCTTGTATCCCCAAAACCCTTCCATGATCTTCTATCAGTTATAGCCCTAAGGTTTCGAAATTTAGAAAAGTTTTCAGACATAATTTAATAAATTTTAGGTGGAATATTATCCATGTTATTAGTTGCTATATTTTTCCGAAGTCTTAGAAATCCTGTGGAAACTAGCTTCTTGTAAAAATGATTTACCACTAGCTTTTGAAAGCAGTAGATTAGAGTCTTGAAAAATTGATTCGTTATTCATATTGCTAGATTTTATCAGTGTTGGAATTCCCATATTGTTATTATCAGTTGACTATCTCAATCAATTCATGCTAGAACAGTTTCAGTCAAAACACTAGCTTACTCAGTATTTTCAGAAATATCAGCTGATCAATTTACTGTAGTCACTTCTTGAGGTAGCAGTGGTGCCTCCCAGTTATCAGTTATTATACTTAGATATCAGTTATCAGATTTTAGTTTGTTCTTTAGATGGTTACGACGCTTCTAGATAAGTAGTTCTGGCCAGTCTTAGAACACTAGTTATAGAATCCGGTCCCATAAGACTCTCAAGGTACTTCCAGATAAGTATCCCTGACTTAGTCTTCGACCTCAATTTTGAGCTATTAGCTTAGTAGTCAGATTAGGACTATCTAGTAGGAGTAGGACTTAGCACCGAGCAGATCCGGGCTCCAGTGCAACCAAGTTTCCAAAACTATGTTGCTACCATAAGTTATTTTATTGTCCCTATGATCCCAAACTTGTGATCACCCAACTCATGCCTTTATACCCTGGCAAAGTATATTGGGTCCTACCAATAGGGTGTATACATTGGACTCCATGTTTAGCTCACGTGGTTATATGTTGGTTATAGACTCTCCCACTAGTCAGTACAGTTTCAGTTTAGCTCAGCTCAATACAGTTCAAGATTTACTCAGTACAGTTTAGTTTAATATAGTTAGCTTAGATCAGTATCTTAGATTCAGGGCATGTTTATGACCACCAGTCGAGGTCATTATTGACTATCTTAGTTATATTTTAGTTGTTCAGATTTTAGAATTTTAGTTTGTCATTACATGTCGTTATAGTTCAATTATTTGTTCTTTATGTTATATTTTCTCTCGCTTACTTAGTCCATTCAAAGTACTGATGCATACCTTTTATGCTATATCGTATCATGATACATGCACAGGTTCTGAGCCTCAACACCATTAATAGATTCCTTTAGGTGATATCAACAACAGTAATAGTGAGTCCTCATCTTTCGAGGACGATATTTTATTTCTCAGTTATTTTCTTTCAGTTAGACTTTAGAGTTGGCTGGAGGCTTGTCCCAAAAACTCATCATTAGTATATGGCTTTCAGACATAGACTCTGACTTTCAGTTTTGCTTTCAGATGTATGAACTTTTATCATATTATCTTTCCTAGATGGTTTTATTATTTAAGCTTCCACTATCATTTCTCAGATTACCAGTGTTAAGATAGACCATGGGTTGGCTTGGGGTTACTTGCTACTCCAAGTACCGTGTCTCATCTAGGGTATAAACTCAAGTGGTGAAAAACTTGGTATCAGAGCGCTAGGTTTAGAGTATCCTAGGATGTCAGAAAGCCATGTCAAGTAGAGTCCTTTTCAAGGGTGTGAAACATGCCACACTTATGACGGGGAGGCTACAAGGCGTTCTTATGAAAGCTCCCTTTTGTTCATACTCCTTATCATGCGTTGAAGTTCAGTTCCAGAAATGTTCTCCTAACTCGTGCTCTATTTCATTTCAGTTAAACTATGCCTCCAAGACGCGAAAACGAAAGAAGGGCCGGCTGCGCTAACCGACCTGCACCACTAGCTCCAGCTGCCCCTCAGGATGACCAAATGTCCTCAGCGGAATTCAGAGCGGAAATCCAGCTACTGGCTCAGACTATAACAAACTAGGTGAATCTTCAGGTGGTTCCAGTGAACACAAATGGGTTCGCAGCAGCTGCTAGAGTTTCGGACTTCACCCGAATGAAACCTCCAGCATTTCATGGTCCAAGGTGGGAGTGGACCCACAGGAGTTCGTGAATAAGGTAAGGAATATCACCCAAATTATGGGTGTTAGTTCAATTGAGAGTGCGGATTGGGCTGCCAACCAGTTTAAAGGGGTAGCCCAAATTTGGTACGATCAGTGGAAAGAAGGGAGACCAGTACGGGCAGAACCGGTGGAGTTGGAAGAGTTCACCACGGCATTCTTATACAGATTCCTCCCCTGGGAGTTTAGGGAGGCTAAGGTTGAAGTCATGAATTTGAAGCAGGGAAACAGGACGGTGGAGGAATATGCACTAGAGTTCACACGGTTTTCAAGATATGCTCCAGAGATGGTAGCCGAGCCAAGGGCTCGCATGATGAAGTTTGTCAATGGAGTATCAAACTTAGTCCTTAGGGAATGCAGGACTACTATGCTCATAAAAGACATTGACCTCTCCAGCCTCATCATTCATGCCTAGAATATTGAGGCAGAAAAGATGAAAGACATGGAGGGGAAGAATAAGCGAGCTAAGACTGGAAAATCAGATTATGGCACCAGAGGTCTAGCGGTAGTAGCCTCCCTTATCAGCAGCAGCAACAGCAACAGAGGGCTCCAACACCACTTCAGCCAGCCCCCCTACTTTTTGGTCCCGCAAGGATCAGAAGGGTGGAGCATTTGACTCACAGTCCCAGAGTCATAGCTCCAACAACTGTTATCCAGCTTGCCCTAATTCTGGCAAGAACCATCCAGGGGAATGCATTTAGGGCAGAGAGGGTTGCTTTGGGTGTGGACAGCTAGATCACCGGCTCAGAGAATACCCATCAGTAGGACGGAGGATATCACAGTCTACCACTTCAACAGGTCCAACAGGCTGACCAGCTCAGCTGGCCAACACTTCAGGTACGGATGTCGATCAGCGCCAAAACTACTTTTATGCTTTGTCCTCTCATTAGGATCAGTAGAACTCACCTAACGTGGTCACGGGTATGTTACATCTCTTCCACCAAATGTATATGCCCTACCAGGAGCCAGACTATCATTTGCGACTCCC
>JACEIK010001168.1:230009-240447 GCA_018107945.1 Datura stramonium
AATACTCCCAAAAACATGCATATGCTCTGCATCGTATATAACGAAGCTCAGCATCGTCTATTGATGAAGCTCAATGATCAAATACATCTCAAATATGAAATCATGCATATGAGAAGCTTTAGCTCAAAACATACCACAAGCTGAAAACCTAGTGGGAGTCTTGCCATAAAACCATGTGGTAAGCTATGCATATTAAAACTTAACTCAAATCATACCACAAACTAAGAACATAAAATTGGGAGTCTTCGCTCCAAAATATTATGGAAAGCTTAATTCGGGAAAATCATCGTTCATACTTAACATATGGCCATTGCCCAAAGTTTTATCATACTTAGAAATACTTCATTCTCATCGAAAACATAATTGTAAACTTGGGTAGCTTCAAATCATGCTTTCCATCATAATATCTCATCATTATCATATATACTCCCCAAATCTCACTTTTCATGATCATCTCATCAATGGGCTTCAACATTCATAAGACTAGAAACAAAAGTTTAATTGAAATCATTATAAAATAGCCCATGCATCACAATGCAATAATAAAATCATAATCAATTCATACCCATGTGTAGAAATAGCTAATTCATGCATTTGGGTAAAACAAGCCATAGATCAATTATGGAATTTCACACTTTTAAAGAGGGATTGGGCATGGGTGTGGAAGAAACCACCCATTCATAACCCTACCGGATGGATGCTGAATCTTACTCTCTCTTGAATGATCAAAAAGAAATTGAAGATCCTTAGCTTGATCACCCTCTCAAATCTCTTCTACTTTTGCATGCATGAATAGAAAATTAATAAACTGAACTTAACCCCATAAAATGTCACTATTTATACCTCAAAAAAATCATAGTTTAGGCTTTAGAAACTTAGGAATTACGAAAAATCCCTTACTTAAATTGAAAAATTTGCTGACTACCAGTCCCATGAGGGACTGGACAACTCGTCCCCAGGGCCCATGACTCGTGTCCTTGAGTTTTGAGGTACACTGCCAAAAAATCACCATGGGACCCCACGGAGGACACCAAGAATTATGGTGAGTGACCACGACTCGTGGTCACCATCTGTGGCCTACACTGCCCAACTATCCTTGAAAATTTCCAGTCCAGACCACGGGTGACTCCACGAGTCGTCTAGCCTGACCACAACTCGTGGTCATGCCCGTGGTGACCCTTCAAAAATTCATTCACTTCCCCTTAACCACAAGTCACCTCATGACTCGTGGTCCCTCCTCACGGGTCACCTAACGCCCCATTCTGTGACCTGGTACCAAATTTCAGTTATTCTCTATCTAAACTTCGGGGTCTAGTCTTTGTGTTTACGGGGTATAACACTAGTACCTGTGGGCCATGGGTGTTAGCCTCCGAAATGCAGGTGAAGCGCAGGAGCAGGGTGAGGTTTTAGGCTCACTGTCACCTACTTGTGTTACACCTATGAGCTATGGATTGCCACCAGTGAAATATTGGCCAAATGCAGGTGACCATAAATTTTAGCCTAGTTTCTGTCGTAGCCCTTCGACACACATGCGAACCACAAGTCTCAACCTGCGAAACATAGGTGAAATGAAGGTGGTGCCAGTACTTGATATTGATTTTTCATTTTGTTTGACATCTAATTTTTTCTTTTTTTTCTCCTTAGCTTCATGCAGTTGTCGCTTGGATTTTCATTTATCAAAAATATAAAAAAAATAGTTGGTTTGTGGCACTAACATGGTCTTGCAGAATCATGACTTTCTCTAGGAAACAGGCAAATACAAGGAACATTCCACATCCAAGAGAAAAAGGAAAGGCAAGGCTAAGGCTACCCCAGCCTCTGCCAACACTAGAGAAGCAATCATCCTATGTGTACCTAGCATGAAAGAGCACTATGCCACATGCCTAGATAGATCAATTACTATGGAGAAACACTTCGACCTGGCAGGGTTGGGGAATGAATTCCCAATATAACCACCCAATTCAATGACAGGCAGTGGCATATGTTTACATAGCCTCTACCCAACTACTTCCCACAGTTGGTGCTAGAGTCCTATGCCTGATTCCAAGCGAGGTAGGATGCCATGAGGCATAAAGGGAAAATAGATGAGTTGCCTGCTTACCTTCAGTCATGATTCAAGGGGTGGAGGTCGACATCACTCTAGATGCCATCAATGCTATGTTTTGGGAGGATGAGATCGACTCATGGATTGAGTTTGCCCATAAGGTGGCCAAGGAGGAGGATGAATTTGGTTGGGTAGAAAAAAACATTACAAATGATCAGCCACTCTAGGCCACCATGGGAGGAGAGATTGCTAGGCAAGACCTGAAATTTGAGGCGAACTTGTGGCTAGAGTTTGTGTGCTCCCGAATCATGTCTTCGAAAAATGATCAGCGCGTGAACCTTGAGGCATCCATTTTGATTGCTTGCGTCATGTTTGAGGAGTCAATCAATATGGGTGAAGTGGTTGCCACACAAATGAAGACTACCTAGTGCTCATTAGCCAATTTTTCTTTAAAGCAGGTGTCCCATTATTTCTCGATAAAATGGGTAGCACTGCCACATGTGTCATTGCTATTGACAGGAGAAGGGATGCTGATGCTCCCTTAAATAGAAAGAAGAGGATGCTAGCATGGGACACACCCTAGGGCTCCATGTCTCATGGCATAAATTAGACTCCAATAGCTTCCGACGTCAATGTTCCATAACCTAAGATATCGGGTCATGCATCTAAAGAGGCACCATTCCCCGGGCCTTCACTTCCTCCTCCTTCCTCAAGATCGAGTGGAATTAAAAAACTAGTGTAGATGAAGAGATCACATGAAAACCAACTCCAAAAGGCTGGCTCAAGATCTTCCCCCTCTTATACAAAGGTCAGTCAAGAAGGCAATGAAGGATTTCTCCGGTAGCCTAAACAAGTTATATTCCCATGTGGATATGGTTGAAAGCATAGTCTACACACTCTGAACTAATGTGAAAGAGATCCAATATAGGGCACCGATGACTGACCCTGACTTAAGCTTCATTGATGTGGCCATGGTTGCTGCCTCAACAGCCCGAAGACCATTTGTGGGCTTTGAGGAAGAGGACAGAGTCGAGCAAGGAGGAGATAGTGAAGAGAATGAGAAGGCCAATGCTAATGTTGATGAGTAGCCACATCAGGGAGTTCTTACCACCCTTTGTTTTTCATGTGTACATTGAGGACAATTAATTTCATAGTTGGGGGTAGATTGTGTCTCTCTCTTGTTGGATATTTTTGGGTCCTTTAATGCCCTTGTCGGGCTTAATTTCCTATGTTTTCAATATTTCAAGTTTTAGTTTTTACTTAGTTGGAAGAATTCCCTTGTTAGGCTGGTGTTGAATGAAATTTTACTTTTGACTTGTCGATGACTTTGTTGGGTCCATTTTACTTTGTTAAATTGTTTGATGACCCATGCCTTAAAAATTTTCCTTTCTTCATAGTATTTGATTGACAATAAACTCCAAGGGTTGTCTTTACCACAGTTTTTTCTCAAGGAGCGATCTCTTTTTCTTTTCTTTTTTGTTGATGAACTAGGTGGCACTTCCCGATGATAGATTGAGAGCTGACTTTCTTAAGAGAAAATTCTAAGTCTAGTCTCTTTGAGTCTTTTTATTGCACTTGCTTTATGAGGTACCACCAGAAAATTTTTATTGTCTTTGCGAAAGAATTTTGATAAAAAGGGTACTTGAAATTTCAAATCGAGTACTCTCTTGTTATGAGTTGTACATTCCTTAGTGTATTTTTGATTCGCATGCTAATTCATCTAAAGAAATACCTTTTATGTAATTTTTGTAAGTATGTAATCCCCTTGGATTGTGATGCCTTATGTGGTGAGATATTTGGCTTAATTCGTGTGTATGTTGAATTGTCTAGAACATGCCCTAAGTGTGACTCAAGGCGAAATCTTAGATGTGGTAGCACTTAGAGCATGATCTTAGGCATTCTTTGGATAAGCCACTTCACCCAAAATGGCCTTCTTGAACACCTATTCTTGATAACCAATGTTTGAGCCTTTGACCCTTTTCTTTGGAAACCACAATAAAAGACTAGTACCCTTCTGTAATTCCTCTCTTGGCACGCATCCTCCCTACGTGCTAAAATTTTAAAAATTAAAAATGGGGCTTAAAGCAAAAAAATGTAGGTAAAGATAAGGAATAAATAAGGCAAAAGCCTAAATTTGGGGGTTTGCAAAAAAGGGAAGAAAATGTGAGCTCCAATAAGAGGTAGTACAAAATTGTGATAAAATGAAGGCATTATGGAGGTTCTAGTCACTAGAGTCAAAAGAATTGTCCTACTTTTGCTCCTAGCCTTCATGATAACCCGCAAGTCATTGGTGATTTTGAGTGTAGCAACTCTACATTAGCGGCGAGATACATGAAGGGCAAGCCTATGGGTCAATTTGCATGCACTTGAATTTCTTTGTGAGAGTGAGTGTGTTTGCTCTATCTTGTAATCCCTATGTGTGAAATACAAGAAATATGAAAGGAATTCTCTCTTGATGTGAGTGGCATCGCTTCTTTGGGGTACATATTAAATATGTTCTGAATTGAAAGGTTTGATTGAGTCAAAGGTGCGGTGAACTTTAAGACAAACAATGGTTCAAGTTTGGGGGTTTGATGAGTTGGTAATTTACCAACTCATTAGGCTCTTAAGCATAAGATTTGGCTATGTTTTCAACACATATAGGAAGGTTTTATGCCTATTTCTTGGAATTTGCAGGTATAGTGCTCAAAGAAAGAAAGCAAAGGAATTCAGCAAAAAGCAAATGCTGGAAGAAGAAGACTTGCGCTTAGGATCTGCACCTACGAAACGTGCGATAAATGCAGGAGTGCACTAGGCTGATGCTGAAGAGCATCTGCGTTTTGCATGACACATCCAGGTCCCTCTGACCCAGAGTTGTGAGTGAACTGCACCTCACTAATGGGCACCTGTGAAACGCAACTACCACACAAGTGAGGCGGTGCTGAAAAGGGTAAAATGGTGCAGCTTTGGCACAAATAAATTTTAGAAGCTTTTAAGGGTAAAATGGGGATCCATGCAGCATAAATAAAAGTAGACTTTCCCTATTTTGTACAAACTTTCATTTTTTAGAAAAGAGGAGGGGTAGTGATTTTGGAGTAGCTAATTTTTTAGAGAGAAGTAAGATATTGTCTTCTTCTTCTTCTTCATCTTCTTCTTCTCCAACTTTGTAGGGTAAGAATTCTCCATTGAAGTATACAATTGAAGCTCAAATTTACTATTCGATTATGAATGTGAATGAATCTCTTATTGATTTAGTTATCTTATTTACATTCATGAGTAGCTAATTTGACTTCTAGAGGTGTGTGCTTTATGTGGGTTTAGATTTGATTGGGTGTTATTACTATAGTCATAGAGTCACTTATTATGCATGAATCTAATACTTTCTCTAAGTTTTAGGGCAAATATTTATGGTTACAAATGTAGATTGTATTTAATTATCTTGCTTTTGCTTGAAAAGGGAAGTAGGATATGGGTGAGAAAGCATTAGTGGGAATTTTAGTTTTGCAAATGTGGGGTTGGGGTAGAAATAACCCAAACCTATTTTCAGAACTCAATTGAGGATTAAGGCTAGAAATAGCTTAATACTTCCCTGAGCCAATATGGGTAATGTGGTAATTGAGCTTGGGGTTTGAAAGAATCCAAGTGGAATATGCCCAAATGGTTGAAAGACATAGGGTATAGACTTGTCCATGACTATTCATGTTAGTATTTGATTTTTAAGACTTGTTGTTAACCCCAATCCTATCGATGCCCCCTCAATAGCACATCTCTAGTACTTGCTCTAATTATTCTTCAACATGCTTTACTTTGTTTTGATATTGAGTATAATCATATACTGTTCTCATTTTCCCCAACTTTTATTTTACGTATTGTGATACAATGATTCTAACTAATTTAGGTTGATATACAACTTTAGTAGTGATATATCCCTATTCCCTATGGATTCGACCCCGACTCATAAAGTTGGGTAAATTATATTGCGAATGACTGTGTACACTCTCACCTAGCGAGAGGAGGATTTGGATGTTATCAGAAGCATATCTGGATAACTGGATGAACTTAATGCTATACTCCTTCATACTCATAGTACGTTGCCTCGTGTTAACAACCTCCTTTGCCTTTGCCTCTCTCAGCTCTTGAGGGAAGAAGTGGTTCAGGAAAGCATCCTCAAAACTATCCTAAGTGGCTAGAGTTGCATTATCATCACACTCTTGCTCCCACTGGTCATACCACACATTAGTCATATCCCTGAGCTGATAAGAAGAAAACTTAACTCTCTCGGACTCTGTTGCATGAATTTCCTTCAGAATCTTCCAAATCTCATCAATAAAGTTTTGAGGGTCCTTGTCACAATCCGAGTCTATACTCTGGATGAGACACGGCACTTAGAGTCATAAGTAACCCCAAGTCAACCCATGATCTATCATAACACTGGTAATCTGAGTAATCATATGCAGAAGCTTTAAATAATAAAATCACTTAAGAAAGTTAATTTGATAAAAAGTTCATACATCTGAAAAAATACTACTGAATGTCTGAGTCTATGTCTGAAAGCCATCTACAAATAATGAGTTGTTGGGACAAGCCCCCAGCTAACTCTAAAGCCTAACTGAAAGAAAATAACTGAAAAATAAACATCATCCTCAAAAGATGAGGTTTCGCTAACTGCAGTTGTTGATGTTACCTCAAGGAATCGACTAACGATGTTGAGGCTGAGAACCTGCGCCTATATCATGATACGATACAACATAGAAGGTATGCATCAGCACTTAGAATGTATTGAGTAAGTGAGAAATGATATAAACATGTAGAAATGAATAATTGAACTTAAATGACATGAAATGGCCAACTGAATTACTAAAAACTAAACAACTAAATATATAACTGATATGGTCAATAATGACCCTAGCTGGTAGTCTTAAGCATGCCTGAAATCTGAGATACTGATCTGAGCTAACTGTACTAAACTAAACTGAACTAAGTTAATCTGAAACTATACTGAGCTGAGCTAAATTAAAATTTTACTAACTAGTGGGAGAGTCTATAACTGACATATAACCATGTGAGCTAAACGTGGAGTCCGATGTATATACCCCATCGGTAGGACCCAATATACATTTCTAGGATATAAAGGCATGACTTGGGTGATCACAAGTTTGGGGACATAGGTCCAATAAAATAGCATACGGTGCCAATGTAGTTATGGGAACATGGGTGCGGTGGAACCCAATCCACTTGGTGCTAAGTCCTTCTCCCACTGGATAGTCCTAAGCTGACTACTAAGTTGATTGCTCGAAACTGGGGTCAAAGACTAAGTCAGAGATACCTATCTGGAAGTACCCTGAGGGTCTTATTAGACCGATTCTGTAACTAGTGTTCTAAGACTAGCCAAAGCTGCTTATCTGAAAGCGTCGTAACCGTCTAAAAAAAACTTAAACAAAAGTTGGCAATTCTAAGACTGGTCAGAGCTGCTTATCTGGAAGCGTTGTAACTATCTAAAGAACCAACTAAAATTTGATAACTGCTATCTGTGTCTAATAAATGATAACTGGGAGGCACCACTGACACCTCACGAAAACACTGTAGTCAAACTTATCAGCTGACACTTCTGAAAATATTTACATGCTAGCATTCTAAGTGAAACTGGACTAGCATGCAGCTGACTGAGATTTCAACTAATATTAATAATATGGGAATCCCAACATTGAAAGAATTAAGCAACATGAATAACTACTCCATTATGCAAGACTCTAATTTACTGCATTCAAAAGCAAGGGCTAGAATCCATTTTACATGAACACACATCCACATAGTCACAAAATAGTGGAAATATAACTACAATTAGAATGAATTAATAATCCACATGATATAGACGAAATTTGGCTGAAAATTTATTCACATTCGAAAACTCAAGGACTAGAACTTATAAGAAATTTAGATGGATATTTTTTGGGGCACAAGAAACGGACAATTCCCTTGTTAAATTCCCACATACCTGGTGAAGAAATCCCGAAGAAAATCCATTGAGAATCTGAGAAGAAAATCGATTGCCCTAGCTTCTGCTCTGAGTTTTTCTCAGAGAGTTTTATGATCTAACTTCTGAGGGAATGAGAGGAATTAAGTATATTACCCCTCAAAATTCCCTAAATATAACCTAAAACAATGTAGTTTAGGGATTAAAAAATTGGGAAGTTACAAAAATATCTGTGGGAGAAAATCTGGAAAAACTACTGACATAGACCAATGGGTTACTCAATGAGTCGTTGGTTGAGACCACGACTCGTTGGGACCAATCGCTGGTCCTGGGCCTGGATTTTTGGCTCATTGGAACTGGAAAAGAGAGGGACGATGACTCGTTGGATGAACCAATGGGTCGTTGGTACCTCCCATGACTATTGCCAAGAAATCGAACAAAAACACTGGACCCTCTCTCCAATGGGTGACACAACGACTTATTGGTTGGGACAACGGGTGGTTGTCACCTTGCATTCTATCCACTGGAAATCCTGAAGGATTCTTGAGCTTTACACCACGGGTGGTGAAAACGACTCGTTGTGAGATACAAAGGGTCATTGTTGCCACTCGTTTTCACTAAAGGGTACACCCGGGAGCCCAACTAACGACTCACACCACGAGTTATTGTGTCACACGATGACTCGTTGGTTGACTCATGGGTTCCTAGAAAAGGGATCATTGGGTTCTGAACTGGGGATGCACGAGTGATAGGATGACTCATTGTTACTCACAATGGGTCGTTGCATGTCCCATTGGTTCCCGAAGGACCAAGGCAGGGCTGACCACGACTAAGACAATGGGTCGTTGGAGTTGACCACGACTCGTTGTCTCAGTCGTTCTGAGGCAAAAATTTGTGGTTTCTTCTAGATATTTATTGTAAGGTTTGAGTTTGGTCTAGGAGAATTTTGGGGTGTTATAATATCTCCCCTTTGGGATCATTCATCCTCGAATGAAGGCTAGAACTGCTGCAAAACTAGGGAAAGAGCTAAAATTCCCAAACTGAGACTATAAACTATTTTCTGAAGGAATGACTAACTCTAAACTAATTTAACCACCCTAACACAACTGATGTAATTAGAATGCACATTGAAAATCTAAGTAGAGTTGATGAGTACGGAACTGAACAGAGTATTAAGGAGGAATTTAGTACCTGATGCTGGAACTGAAACGGAAGGAAACAAATGATGGTATTTGGCCATCATGTCTGCTTCTGCCTCCCATGTGGCTCCCTTAACTAGCTTGTTCCTCCATAAGAAATTCACCGAAGCGACTTCCTTATTTCTCAGCTTAGATCTAGTGAATCGAAAATAATTAATTAAGAATTCAAAACTTTTTTTTATAGAACAGACAAATGAATATGCGTGGATCATACCTTTCATTCCACTTCCAGTGCAAGTCTTCAAAATAATTTTTTTTTTCCTTTTAAAACTTTTAGAGTGATAAAATATTTCTTTTTGAATTTTCAGATTTTTTTTCGAGTTCCTTAAAAATGGGCTCAAAAAGCGAACCTAACAGTCTAGGATTTGAACTGGGACCTCTTCGTAAGAGAGACTATCTTTCACTCTCACACTGTCTAGTGGAACCACTAAAGCCGAATAGCCGATGCACTTCTTCAATAGTGACACATGGAAGACCGGGGAATCCACTCGGTGCTAAGTCCTACTCCCACTGGGCTGACTACTAAGTTGATTTCTCGAAACTTTCTTAGACTGCTATGGTGAACTCTTTCCACTCCACCGGTTCCGCTGCTAGTCTCCCTTCTTTCCACTAATAGTACTAGATCTGTGCTACCCCTTTCAACTGGTAGGCAGCCAGATCAGCACTCTCCGTAGAACTAACACCCATAATCTGAGTGATATTCCGTACCTCATCCAAGAAATCCTATTGGTCCTCTCCCACCTTTGATCCATGAAAGGCTGGAGGGTTCATTCGGTTGAAGTACCGAACCCTAGCAACTGCTGCGGATCCATTTGTGTTTACTGGAACCACTTGCCGGTTCACCTGATTTGTTATTTTCTGAGCCAACAACTAGATTGTCGCTCTAAATTCCGTTGAGGACACTTGGTCGTCCTGAGGGGCTGCTGGAGCTAGTGGGGCAGGTTGGTTAGCGTTGCCAGCCCTTCTTCCATTTCTGCATCTTGGAGGCATAGTTTCACTGAAACAAAATAGAGCACGAGTTACAAGAACGTTTCTGGATTTGAACTTCAACATACGATAAGGAGTATGAACAAAAGGGAGTTTTCCTAATAACATCTAGTAGCCTCCCCATCATAAGCGTGGCGCGCTTCATATCCATGAAAAGGACTCTACATGACGTGGCTTTCGGACATCCTAGGATACTCTAAACCTAGTGCTCTGATACAAAGTTTGTCACGACCCGAAACTATACCCTAGACGAGA
>JACEIK010001168.1:244335-260989 GCA_018107945.1 Datura stramonium
ATCCACGTAGTTAATTGCCCACGAACTAGAAATAACATCCTCGCTCAACAATGTAGTAGTGAGGCTAGTTTGTCGTGTTTAGAGGTTCGGGAGACCATGATCATGCAATGTTAATCACGTGAGATGACAATTGATAGTTTCATACTTAAACCATTATAAATCGTAGTATCGCATGATTATCCGGCTTTAACTCTAGGTGCTCCTTGAATTAATTCAGAGTATTTCGTTGACCGCCCCTAGACATAATTAACTCTATCAAAAACTTCTATAATCAACACTTGTGAAAGTTAATATCACACTTGAACTTGATAATTACCTGAATTGGTCCAGTCCCTATGGGTTCGACATCCGGCTCTTCAAAAGGGCCACTATATTACTTGTACGACTCGTACACTTGCGGGCCCCAACAATGTGTCAGATAGTTCTTTTCATGAACCTTGAGCTGTCTGGAGGCGTAAGCTATCACCTTACCCCGCTGCATCAGAATGCAACTAAGTCCCACTCTGGAAGCATCACACTATACCACGAACCCATCTGTTCCTTCCGGTAAGGTTAAAATTGGAGCGGTAGCGAGTCGAGTCTTCAACTCCTGGAAACTCTTCTCACACGCATCTGACCACCGAAACTTCACCTTTTTCTGAGTTAACTTGGTTAGAGGGGATGTGATAGAGGAAAATCCTTCCGCAAAACGTTGGGTAATAACTGATTAGACCCAGAAAGCTTCTGATGTCGGTTGGGGAAGTAGGTCTTTCATCGCTGCTATCTTTTGAAGTTCTACCTAAATGCCTTCACTTGAGACAACATAACCAAGGAAAGTCCTAGATTTTAAGAAGAATTCACATTTGCTGAAGTTAGCGAAAAACTATCGGTCTCTGAGCGTCTGTAGCACTATCCTCAGATGGTTAGCATATTCCTCCTAATTTCTAGAGTATACAATAATGTCATCAATGAATACAATGACCAACATTTCTAAATACTGCTTGAAAACCCTATTCATTAGGTCCATGAAAGTTGTAGGGGCATTAGTTAGTCCAAAGGACATAATTATGAATTTATAGTGACCATACCGAGTTCTGAAGGCTGTTTTCGGTATGTCACATTCTCTGACTCTAAGCTGATGGTACCCCGACCTGAGTTTTATCTTGGAGAAAGAACTGGCTCCCTGAAGTTGATTGAACAAGTCGCCAATCCTATATAGGGGATACCTATTCTTAATTGTAACTTTGTTCAGTTTACCGTAATTGATACACATTCTGAGAGTACCGTCTTTCTTTCGCACGAATAATACTGGAGCACCCCATGGAGAGATATTGGGCCTGATGAAACCTTTATCAAGAAGGTCTTTTAGCTGATTCTTTAACTCCTTAAGCTCAGTTGGAGCCATTCTATAAGGAGGAATGGAGATGACTTGAGTATTTGGAAGAAGGTCTATGCTGAAGTTTATTTCCCGCTCAGGAGGGACTCCGAGAAGATCTTCGAGAAACACCAGGAAACTCGCTGACAACTGGAACTGATTGGATAGTTGGGGTCTCAGAGCTGGAATCTTTGACCCAAAATAGGTAATAAATGTACCCTTTTGTAATAAGCTTCCTTGCCTTAAGGTAGGAAATAAACCGACCCTTAGGCACTGAACTACTGCCCATCCACTCTAAAACTGGCTCATTAGGAAACTAAAATCTGACGACTCTAGTTTTGCAGTTGACTGAGGCATGACTTGAGTGTAACTAATCTATGCCAAGAATGAGATCGAAATTAACCATGTCTAACTCTATTAGATCAGCTGGAATGACCTTATTCAATGTTGAGACTGGGCAGTTTCTATACACCCGGTTGACTCTAACCGACTCACCAACTAGGGAAGAGATTGAGAATGGTTCTTAGAGTACTTTTGGACTGATTTCAAATTGGACAGCTACATAGGGAGTCACGAATGATAGTGTGGCTCCTAGATCAAGTAAGGCATACACATCTAGGTGGAAGAGACGTAACATACCCGTGACCATGTTAGGTGAGCTCTCCTGATCCTGATGAGAGGACAAAGCATAAAAACTATTTTGGCGTTGATCGCCATCCATACCTGAACTGTTGGCCTCCTGAGCTGGTCTGCCTGCTGAAGCTGCTGAAGTGGTAGACTATGATCTCCCTCATCCTGCTGATGGATATTCCCTTAGCCAGTGACCTAGCTGTCCACATCCAAAGCAACCCTTTTTGCCCTGAAGGAATTGACCTGGATGATTCTTGCCATACTTAGGGAAAACTAGAATGGTTGTTGGCGCTGTGACACTAGGATTGAGAGCCAAATGGTCCACCCTTCTGATCCTTGCAAGACCAAAAAGTAGGGGTGCTGGCTGAAGTGGGCGTTGGAGTCCTCTGCTGCTGCTGCTGTTGTGGGCGGCTACTACCGTCCAGACCTATGGTGGCCATAATTTGATTGGCCAGTCCTAGCCTACTTATTCTCCCACTCCATATCATTCAACTTTTCTACCTCAATCTGCTGGTCATGAATGATGAGGATGGAGAGGTCAATATCTTTTATGGGCATCGTGGTCCTGCACTCCTTAAGTACCAGGTTTGATGCTCTGCTTACAAACTTAAGCATGCAAGCCCTTGGCTCGGCTACAATCTCCGAAGCATATTTTGACAACCGCGTGAACTCCAATGCATATTCCTCCACTCTCTTATTACCCTGATTCAAATTCATGAACTCTACAACCTTAACCTCCCCTAACTCTCGGGGGAAGAATCTGTCTAAGAATGCTATGGTGAACTCTTCCCACTCCACTAGTTTTGCTCTTGCTGGTCTCCTTTCCTTGCATTGATCATACCAAATTTGTGCCACCCCTTCAACTGGTAGGTGGCTAGATCGACACTCTCTGCGGAACTAACACCCCTAATCCAGGTGATCTTCTGCACCTCATCTACAAACTCCTATGTGTCCTCTCCCACCTTGGATCCATGAAAGGCTTGAGGGTTCATTCAGGTGAAGTCCCGGAGTCTGGCAGCTGCTGCGAACCCATTTGAGTTTACCGGAACCACCTGCTGGTTCACTTGGTTTGTTACTGTCTGAGCCAGCAGCTAGATTGCCACTCAAAACTCTGTTGAGGACACTTGATCGTCCTAAGGGGTTTCTGGAGCTAGTGGGGCATGTTGGTTAGCGTTGATAGCCCTTCTTCCGTTTCCACATCTTGGAGGCATAGTTTCACTGAAATGAAATAGAGCACTAGTGAGGAGAATATTTATGGAATTGAACTTCAACATACAATTAGGAGTATGAACAAAAGGGAGTTTTCCTAATAACGTCTCGTAACCTCCCCGTCATAAGTGTGGCATGCTTCACACCCATGAAAAGGACTCTACTTGACGCAACTTTCAGACATCCTAGGATACTCTAAACCTAGTGCTCTGATACAAAGTTTGTCATGACTCGAGTCTATACCATGGATGAGACACGATACTTGGAGTCAAAAGTAACCTCAAGCCAACCCATGGTTTATCATAACCCTAGTAATCTGATTAATCATAAGTCAAAGCTTTAAATAATAAAATCATTTAACAAAGCTAATTTGATAAAAGTTCATACATAAAAAATAAATACTGAATGTCTGAGTCTATGTATGAAAGCCATCTACTAGTGATGAGTTACTGGGACAAGCTCCCAGCTAACTCTAAAGTCTAACTGAAAGAAATTAACTGAAAATAAATATCGTCCTCGAAAGATGAAGACTCACCAACTACTGCTGCTGATATCGCCTAAAGAAATCTACTAATGATGTTGAGGCTAAGAACCTGCACCTATATCATGATACGATATAGCATAGAAGGTATACGTCAGTACTTTAAATGTATTGAGTAATTGAGAAATGATATAAACATGAAGCACAAGTAACTGAACTATAATGACATGTAATGACCAACTGAAATGCTGGAAACTAACTGATGTATAAGTAATATGGCCAATAGGGACATTGACTGATGGTCATAGACATGTCCTGAATCGGAGATATTGATCTAAGCTAAACTAAATTGAACTAAACTAAACTAAAACTGTACTGAATAGTGGGAGTCTATAACCGACATATAACCACATGAGCTAGACGTGGAGTTCGATGTATACGCCCCACCAATAGGACCTAATATACCTTTTCAGGGTATAAAGACATGAACTGGGTGATTACAAATCTGGGGCCATATGGTCAATAAAACAACCTATGGTGGAAACATAGTTCTGGGAACCTCGTGCACTGAAACCCCAGTCCTCTCGGTGCTAAGTCCTACTCCCACTGGATAGTCCTAATTTGACTACAAAGCTGATAGCTCAAAACTGAGATCCAAGACTAAGTCAAGGATACTTATCCGGAAGTACCTTGAGAGTCGTATAAGACCGGATTTTGTAATTGGTGTTCTAAGACCGGTCAGAGCTGCTTATCTGGAAGCATCATAACCATCTAAAGAACAAACTAAAACTTAAGCTTGTGGTTCTAAGACTAGTCAGAGCTACTTATCTGGATGTGTAATAACCATCTAAAGACCATACTGATATCTGATAACCGGTAACTGATTTTGATAATTGATATCTAGTAGGCACTATTGACACCTCAAGAAAAGACTATAGTCAAACTGATCAGCTGACATTTTCAAAAATATTGAAAAATGCTAATATTCTGACTGAACATGGACTAGCATGCTACTGATAGAGATTTCAACTGATATTAATAATATGGGAATTCAAACACTGATAGAATCAAGCAACATGAATTACTTATCAATTATGCAAGACTTTAATTTATTGCATTCAAAACTAGGGTTAAAACCATCTTTACAAGAAAAAGTATAAGGTTGATAGCTAGATAGTGGAATTTTAGTAACAATAAACATGAATAATATTCCACATAATATAGAAAGTATATGGCTGAGAACTTATTCACATTCGAAAACTCGGGGACTAGAACTGATAAGAAAATTTAGATGGATTTTGGGGGCATAAGGGGAGGAAAATTCCCTTGCTAAATTTTCACATACCTGGTGACGAGTTTCTTGTGAAGGATCCAGAGAATCTGAGGAGGAATCAAAAGCCCTAGTTTTGTCCTGAGAAGCCTGTCTATCTGTTTCGTCGTACAGAGTCTGAGTATTGAGAGAGGAATGAGTGGAATAAGTCGACTACCCTTCTAAACCCCTGAATATAACCCCAGAAAAACATAGTTTAGGGATTTAAAAGGTGGGAGTTACAAAAATAACCCTAGGAGAAAGTCTAGAAAATTGCACGGCAGGGGGACCAACGGGTCACACAATGAATCATTGGTTGACACCACGACTCATTGGGACCAGTCGTTGGTCCTGGGCCTGGATGCATGGCTTCCTAGAAGTGGAAACGGGTGGGGACTACGACTCATTAGAAGAACCAACAGGTCGTTGGTGCCTCCCGTGGCCACTAGAATGGTTTGGAACAAACACTAGGCCCCCTTCTCTAACGGGTGACACCAGGACCTGTTGGTTAGGAAAATGAGTCATTGTCACCTCTCATCCTGTCTACTGGAAATCCTAAAGGATTGTTGGGGCTTGACACCATGGATGGAAACAACGACTCATTGTGTGATACAACAGGTCATTGTTTCCACTCATTGTCACTAAAGGAGTTGGTCAAAAAAAACCTGGGGCCCCAACTAACAAGTCATACCACGAGTCGTTATATCATAAGATTACTCGTTGTTTGACTCGTGGGTTCTTGGAAAGGGATTAAGTGGGTTCTGAGCTAGGATGCAATGAGTAATAGGACGACTCATTTCTCCTCAAAACGGGTCATTCCATGTCCCGTTGGTTCTCAAAGGATCATGGTAGGGTTGACCATGACCCAGAAAATGGGTCGTTGTAGCTAACTGTGACTCGTTCTGTCAGTCATCCTGAGGCAAAAATTTCTTGTTTAATCTGTTGAGTCTGACTTTTGTTAGGAAAGCTTCGGGTGTTACAGCATATAACCCTGTAAACTTCACAAAAATAAAGAAATACATGTAAAATATAGACTAGCAAAATAAAATCTTAACCTACAAATGATCAAATAATATTCAAGTCCCGACAATGGCGCCAAAAACTTGATGTCGCCCAAGCGCCCATGGTCGTCAAGTAATATAGGACTGGAAGCCCTGATTATCATACCGCAAAGACTTTTCAGTTGAATCATTATAAGGTTATTATTTTATTTTCCCATTCTAACAAAACAGTTGAAATGGGGAATGAATTAAAGAATTAACTACTGAAAGCTTTAAATGTAAAATTAACTAAAGATAATTGCATGCTTGGTTTTACTTCAATGATGATGAAAATCTAGGTTAAGGGCACTTGTTTGGAATCAAGTTGAGTTTTAAAGATGTGATTACACTAGAACGATTCTTCTTAGAGTTGCTAGTTACAAGTTACTATCCTATTCCTTTCCACTATCCCTAGCATCGAAGAACTATCTCATGAACAAGAGTAAATACGAACAACCATAATTGAAGAATCGAAACAAGATTAAATCAATCTTTTAAACATCAACCATCCACCTAGCCAAAACCATAGAGTATGAGTTTATCCACTCATAGAGAAGTGGAAATAAGAATAGTTAATCATCATCATTCAAAATAAAATAGTAAAAAAGAGAAGAAACCTAGTGTAGAACTTTGCCTTCCTTCCAAACAGCTTACATGCCTCCACAAATGAGCTACGTAATGTAAAAATGATCAAAAGATGTGTAACAAATGACCTATAGGATCTATTTATAGTTGAGCCTTCAAATGACACTGCTACCCTCCAACACTTAGCTTTAAAATCAGCAATTTCAGCTTTGGAAGGGTCTGGTGCGCTGCCCCACCTATCTCACCACTGAGTTAGTCAAATTTCTAGCAATTTCAGCTCCAGGATAGGCTTGGTGCGCTGCCCCATCAATCTCACAAAGGACTTACCCGATTTTCTACACTTCTAGCACCTCTGGCCCCCCACTCTTACCATAGCACCAGAGTGTTAGTCAAATTTATGCACATTAGGACCCCTTTGGCATGCGGCCCCCTCTATCTCACCAAAATTTTTGTAATTTTCTCTAAGTCTGGGAAGTTATGGAGCTCCACACCCACCATCTCGCCAAGGTGTTGAATGATCATGTTTTTAAGTTAAGGAGCTAGCGCGGGGTGCCAGCCATAGCACCATATTTGATGAATTTATCTCATGGAGTTGAGATTCAAGCATTGGGCCCCAACCATAGCCCCCGAACCTTCTTCTCAACTTTTCAGATCATCAACCTTGGTTAATTTTAGGTCCTTTCCCTTTATTTCATGATAAAAACACCTCAAATCATTTGTTAGCATACAATACACACAAACATATAAATTATGCATTTCTTAAGGAGTATGAAATCAAAACAAGGTAAAAGATAGGCAAAAACAAGGCAAATGGGCATAGAAATATGCCCAACATCAATGATATCCAAAATATTACTAAGATTATGGGGATAACCAAAGAGGAGAGTGTAGACTTGTCCTTCTATTAGTTGAAGGGGTAGCTCACATATGGTTCAGGAAATGGAAGAAAGGTCGTAGGGCAGGTGTAGCTCCAATTGATTGGGATAAATTAGTTACAACTATCTTGGATAGATTCTTTCAGTGAGAGCTGACGGAAGCAAAGATTGCAGAGTTTATCAACCTAAAGCAGAATAATATCAAGGTTTAGGAGCATGCCTTGAAGTTCATTCAACTATCAAAGTTTTCTCCAGAGATGGTTTCACGAGCCGAGGGATCGTATAAGAAAGTTTGTATCGTAAGTCTCAAACTTAGTGGTAAAGAAGTTTAGTACCACTACACTTATTAGTGACATGGATATCTCTTGACTCATGATTGTTGCCTAGAAGATTGTGGAGGAGAAGTTGAAGGAGAAGGAGAGGAGACCAAGAGGGAAGGATAGGGATCTTCGATTTCTCACAGTAGAGGACAAGTGGTAGGCGACACGCACAGTCCCATTAGAGGTCATCATCCCTAGATCCATTGTGAGCTAGTGATAATTCTCAAATCATACTCCTATAAAATTATGATGCGGACGTTGTCGATCCCACAAGGAATATGTTCAAGATATAGAACAATGCTAGCATTTAAGCTTTTAAGTCTATTATTTCCTAAGGGGGGGTTTTGTAAAGAAGTAAACACGTGATAGTATTGACAATTGTATTGTTATTAAGGTTATGAAATTAACTAGAGAAGTGTTCCCCATGAATTCATAACTAGTTCAGGTTTTACACTAGTGATCTATCCCAATACCTAGCTTGTAGAATTGATAACATGGGTTCATCCAAATGACTGGTTCGCTCCTATTGGATGACTATACTCAATTACCAGGTTAGGTCTCTTGAGTGATTTCACTTTAACCGTAATCAATTTGCTCCAAATTAACTATCCTGCGACCGCAACTCAAGTCATACGATGAACCATAAAGCTCAAGGCTTTGTTATTATTCTCTTTTCCTAATCTCTACCTCTCTAGATTCAATCAAGTAGAGAATTTGAGAAAGTCCTAATTTTACGCTTCGTTAAGTAACATTTAAGATGAAGAGAATACAATACAAGCATTAGCATTGGCGTAGAATCACTTTGTGCAAACCATATTTTGTTAATTCACCATGGTTCCCACAATCCTAGTTTTGGAAGTTTTAGCCTCCCATGATTGTAAGAAAAATTCATACATAAAAACATAATTTAGAACATACAATAATGATGTAAAATTAAATCCACTTGATTATTGCAAAAGATCAATGAAGAACAATTCAAGAACAATGGAAGAGTCAATGCAAGAAACTCTCCAAAAATTGTTCTCAATATTCTCAAAAATAGAATACTATACAAGAGAATTGAAATCCTGTTTAAAATAACCTAGAAAATTATTTATACAAATAATTGGAAACTTTTTCTAAATTAACAAGAAAACTACTAAACTGTCGTCGCCTTCACCTACGACTCATACCATGATTGTTTGAGTCGTACCTCTACTCGTATAATGTCTGGCAAATTCTGATTTTGGCTAAGTGTTCGAAATTTGTACGACTCCTACATTGAGCCTACAAGTTGTACATTGCAGTAGTGGTCTGAACTTGAGACTTTTGGTAGCCTCTAAATATTTCCACGAGTGTTTTGGTACGGCTCGTACCTTTCTCCTACGACTCGTGACTATGTTTCGTACCTGGAGACCTACTAGTGAAGCTTCTTTTGAGATTTTCTACGAGTGTCTTGGTATGCCTTGTACCAGGATGGTACAGCTCGTACAATGAGTCGTAACTTGGTCTTTTCCTTAAGCTCACCTTCTAGATTTTTCCACAACTCTCAATATGGCTCATGCCATGATTGTATGACTTGTAATGAGATATGTACTTAGCCCTTTTATGCACTCTTTTTACTTCATTTTCATATTTCAACTCCAACACCTAATTTTCTTGAAAAAAAAAGCAAAAGTGCATCGTATCCGTATAAACACACCTAAGGTCATGCTTTTTTTCCAGTTTTAAGCGTTAAAAGTGTTGTAAACCCATAACACATCAACATCTTCAACATAAGACTTTTGCATGTCCTTAGAAAAATTAAGATAAACTATAAAATGACGCTTAACTAGAAAGTAAACTAGGCGACCTACAATTAACACACCAAAATTTGCACAACATAGCATTATCAGACATTGACCCCTTTCTCCTTCAAACCAAATCAGCTATGCATACATGTAACTACAACTCATGACATTCAAGGATCAAGATATAACATCTAACTATTACCAGAGAATTGAGCTACCACTAATGCTATTTATATAGATAATTGACATAATGCAATACAAGTACATGCAAATGAAATCCCCAAACCTCATAGATATATAGACATATAAAACTTGGGACTAATCAAGTAAGACTCTCACTCTCACAACAAAGTTCAAAATACTTCACATCGGATACCATAGGCTTGCCTTTATTTTCTATACTATGGTTTTTCAAACAATTAGACTAGGATCACTATAGGACTTTTCTCGGCTTGTAACGTAGTCTTCGGGTTGGGTATAGTACATATGGATATTAGTGACTAACCCTCCTTGGCATTACACACTTTGGCTTCACTTTACTCTTTTTACCCCTTTTTTCTCCTTGTAACTTTTTCTTCCCTTTTTCACTATTCAAATGCAATGTGTTTGTGGTGTATATTTTTCATCTTTTTCTTTTTTTTCTTTTTTCCACAATTTAGCTCTTTTTCTTTCTCTTTAACATTTTTTTCCATTTTACACCACACTGTACTTTTCTTTGACTTTTTCTTTCTTTTCCACCTCCTTAAAGTCTACGCACCCCTACAATAGCTACCTTCAACTTAGGCATTTTGCCTAAGTCGAGGTTCACAATGTCCAAGGAAGGACTAGGGCACAACAGGTTCATTATAAACATGGGAAAGGTGAATGGGTAATCAAAGAAAAATAGTCAACTTTTAGGCTCAAAATTGGGATCAAGGAATTCATTTTTATTTGGTTGGGTAAATTTAAGCTAAAGTTGGCTAAATCAAAAATAGCCTATGATCATTTTATAACCAACTATCCTACAATATATGTAAAGTCCAATCGGGCAAGTTCTAGATCCTCAACGCAGTACTGAACTAAGTAAGCATCATCGCTCACTAACGGTATAGCTTTGCATTAATTCTACCTATCAGATTCAGGCATAGCTAAGCTAAAATTACACATGCTAATAAACTAAATGACATAAAAAGATCCACAGAAGTCATGCTTGGCAATCAACATACACAACTAACACAAAAAAGTTCAACAATATCAAAAAAAGTGCATTTATTTGTTGTAAAGTACTCCTAAGTACTTCTAGCAAAAAAAACACAAAACAAAATTCTGAACACGTTCGTTCTACTAGATAGCATGTGTCACGACCCAAACATACACCCGGATCATACACAAGGGACAAGGAGCCCTAAGAGACCCCAAGTCGACCCATGGCATGAGCATACATCTAATTCTATCACGTGAGCGAAAGACTTAACCTAAAGAATGTAATCAATCATAGCATAAGGGAAAATCAGTACAAGACTTATACAATACCGCGGAATACAACTTGTAGTCAAATAAGCCTCTAAACATGAAAGACGGATTGATGTGACAACACCCCAACTAATCCAACATCCAGAAATTGAAAGAACAACATAGAGTATGAACATACAACCCTCGAAACATGAGGACTCACCAAGAGCGCTGAGAGCGAATCTGAGACTATCTATAGGTGAGGATTAGCCTGAGAACTAGGACCTGTATCATGAGACGATACAACACAAAAAGTATGTGGTCAGTACGTGGAATGTACTGAATATGCAAGGTAAATAAAATGGACATTTAAAAACATATAAATGATCAAAAGAGTAGGACATCATACTCGTATCATAAATCTTAATATAATATCATATGGCTCAACGTTTTCAAAAACATTCGTAACATAACATAATCATAATCATAATAGAAGTGATTTACTTAACATGACTTGACCCAACATACATAATCATAACATACATAAATCGTGGGGAACAGTGGGAGATTCTCTTAACCGACATACCCCATATGAGCACACATGAAGCCTGACTTGTAACCTTAGTGGGGAGGGTGTTCATACCTTGCCAAGGGGAGAACCATAAAAGTGTGATATCACCATAAAAAGAGCCATTTAGGCCAGGGACTAACATGAAAGGGTCCCAACATACCTACGGTGGCACGAAGTTCACGAGATCTGGGTCTTAACCTAAGCCTCAAACCTACTCGGTGTTCGATACTACTCCCAAAATATATATAGTTCTCATAATAAAACATGCACGAGTTCACGGGCTAGTTAAATCATGATAATCAGAAACATTCTTGAACATATGTGAACTAGCCATGACATGAGGCCTGTGAGTCGGCCAAAACATAATTCATAAATAATAAGATTCATACATACTTGTAGATCATGTACATAGCTTGAATTTCATAAAATCATAATGGGTAATAAAATAAATTCATAATTTAAAATATATTTCATGTTGGGCTCATAAAGAACATCAAGGATAAATATCTCATGATTCGATTCATCATGGCGCATGCATAATTAAGCTTAATTGCTTAGCAAATCAAAATCAACATTTTTATAATATGTTTAAAATTCAAAAGATGATCGAAATCCATAGATTATGATAATATTTCAAAATCACAAAACCCACCATTTAAATCATTATAATTTATATAATCAAATACAAAACCCCATGAGTATTAGATAAATTGTAAGTAAAATCATCGAGTAGGAGCATGGGTGTGGAAGAATTCACCCATTGACGACCTTACATACCTGGAAACACTTGATTCTTAATCTCCCTTGAAAGCCCAAGATGGAATTTAGAGAAATTGGGGAAGAACACCTTATATAAACTCCTCTCTACACTCTTGCATGCATGAATAAGGCTTAACAGGGACTAGTCACCCTTAAAAGAGCCTATTCAGACCTTAAAATAACATAGTTTAAGCCTTAAAAATTAAGAAAATACCCTTACTAAAAATGCAGAAATTTTTGGTTGCCAGTCCCCACGAGTGACCTCATGAGTCGTTGCCAGGGGGAACAACTCGTGGCCTGAATCCGTGAGGTCTACTGCCCAAACAAGCTTAGGGGACCCCCACGAGGAACCCCACAAATCGTGGTGGCTGACCACGACTCGTGGTCCCTGCTTCCTCAAGCGATCCATCCTTGCCACGGGTGACCTCACGAGTCGTCAGGTCTGACCATGAATCGTGGTCACCCTCGCGGCCTCCCCAAAATTCTACCAAGCCCAGCCTGACCACGAGTCACTTCAAAACTCGTGGTCCCACCTAACGAGCCACCCCACGAACCATCCTATGACCTAGTGCGAATTTTCAGTTTTTCTCCGTTTTGGCTCCCGGGTCTGATCCTTGAGTTCCCGAGGTATAACAATATCTCCCCTTTGGGAACATTCATCCTCGAATGTTATAAACATGCATAAAACTTAGACAAAAACTATCACCATATACAAATACTGATCCTTTAAGTCGAAAACTGACGGAATGACTACCTCCAAAAAATTACATAGTTGAATTAGATTCAGACACCACATATATATACCATATCATAAAACAAACTTATAAGCATGAACTGAACATGAAAACTGATTAGAGAATTAGGGAAACACTGATACCTCAAACTTAAACTGAGCTAGTAGAGAACAGGTGTGGGTATCTAGCCATCATATCTGCTTCAGCTTCCAATGTAGCTCCTTTAACATGCTGATTTCTCCATAATACTTTAAGTGAAGCTACTTTCTTGTTCCTTAGCTTACAGACTTGACGATCTAAGATTTCCACCGGAATTTCTTCATAGTTGAGGCTATCCTTTACACCAACATTGTCTACCGGGACTACTAAAGCTGAATCACCCAAACACTTTTTCAAAAGTGACACATAAAACACAGGATGAACTTTAGATAACTCTGAGGGCAAGTCCAACTCATACGCTACCTTACCAACTCTCCTCACAACCGGTAGGGGCCAACATAGCGGGGACTAAGTTTCCCTTTCTTTCCAAACCACAGGACTCCCTTCATGGGAGATACCTTGAGAAATACCCAGTCATCCACATCAAACTCCAGATCTCTCCTCCTCACATCGGCATATGATTTTTGATGACTCTAAGTGGTTTTCAACCGGTCCCTTATCAACTGAACCTTCACCATCACCTTGTGAACTGAATCTGGCCCTATCATAGTTGCCCCACCTCCCTCAAACCATTCGATGGGAGATCTACACATCCTCCCATAGAGAGCCTCGAACAGTGCCATCTGGATACCAGAGTGATAACTGTTATTATAAGCAAACTCGATCAAGGGAAAATGATCGTCCCAACTACCTTCAAAATCCATAACACATGCCCTCAACATGTACTCAAGAGTATGGATTATTCATTCCGCCTGGCCATCCATCTGCGGATGAAATGCTGTTTGAGCTTAACCTGAGTTTCAAGCCCCTTTTGGAAAGACCGCCAAAATTGAGAGGTAAACTGAGTACCTTGGTACGAAATAATAAACATGGGAACTCCATGAAGTCGAACCAACTCCTAAATATACAACTTAGCATAATCATCCGCTAAATTTGTGGTCTTGATGTGTAAAAAGTGTGCAGCCTTGGTTAACCTATCTACCACCACCCAAATGGAATCATAGTGTCGATGAGTACGGGGTAGGACTGTAGTGAAATCCATATTAATCTCTTCCCACTTCCAAGTGGGAATGTTAATATCCTAAAGTACGGCTCCCGGCCTTTGATGCTCGACTTTCACTTACTGAAAGTTTGGACATTTGGCTACGAACTCTGCAATATCCTTCTTCATACCATCCAACCAATAGATTTCTCACAAGTCCCGATACATCTTCGTAGATCCCGAATGGAAAGAATATCTGGTACCATGTGCTGCATGCAATATCCAAACTATTAGTTCTACAACGTCTAGGACACATAGTTGACCCTAGTATATTACCACACCATCTCCCCCTTAGGAGAAAACCTCTACCTTTTGACTCCGCACCACTTCTTTCAGCTTCCTCAAAATCGGATCCCCATCTTGCTTAAATTGACATCAACCACTAGGGACGATTCTAACCCATTCTGCACAACAATGCTGCCATCGGTCGAGTCTATCAATCTAACTCCTAATCTTGCGAGCCGATGTACATCCTTCACCAATTCCTTCTTTCCATCATCCACGTGGGACACACTCTCCATAGAGAGCCTACTAAGTGCATCCGCCACCACATTAGCCTTGCCCGGCTGGTAAAGAACACTCATATCGTAGTCCTTTAATAACTCCAACCACCTTCTTTACAAAAGATTAAGATCTTTCTACATGAACATATATTGAAAGCTCTTGTGATCTGTGAATACATCCACATGGACCCCATAAAAGTAATGCCGCTATATCTTCAATGCAAACACCACTGCGACCAACTCAAGATCATGGGTCGGGTAATTCTTTTCGTGAACTTTAAGTTGTCGAGAGGCATATGCTATTACTTTCCCATACTGCATCAACACACATCCCATTCCAACTCTCGAAGGGTCACACTATACAACAAAGCCATTCGTACCCTCAGGTAAAGTCAACACTGGTGCTGAAGTGAGTCAGGTCTTCAATTCCTAGAAGCTTTTCTCATAAGCCTCTGACCATTAGAACTTTACCTTCTTCTGAGTTAACTTGGTCAAAGGTGCCGCAAGAGATGAGAAACCCTCAACAAATCTCTGATAGTAACCATCTAGGCCTAAAAAACTCCGAATTTCTGAAGGATTCATTGGTCTAGGCCAATTCTTCACCGCTTCAATTTTTTGGGAATCTACCTTAATGCCCTCACCTGAAACCACATGGCCTACAAATGCCATTGAGTCCAACCAAAACTCACATTTTCTAAACTTTGCATATAACTGACCGTCCTTGAGGACATGAAGCTCTATACGCAAGTGAGCGGCATGCTCCTCCTCACTGCGAGAGTATATAAGAACATCATTGATGAACACGATTACGAACATGTCCAGATATTGCTTGAACACCCTGTTTATCAAGTCCATAAAAGTTGAAGGAGCGTTGGTTAGTAGAAATGACATAACTACAAACTCATAATAGCCATATCGGGTTCTAAAGAATGTCTTTGGGATATCACACTCCCAAACTCTAAGATAATGGTATCCGGACCTGAGATCTATGTTCGAGAAACACCTGGCACCCTGGAGTTGGTAAAATAAATTACCAATCCTGGGAAAGGGGTACCAGTTCTTGATAGTGACCTTATTCAACTACCGATAATCAATACACATCTGAAGTGATTGTTACATCCCGTAAGTTTATAGCGTTTGGTTGGCCTATTTGCATGTTGTATGAGAGTTTTAGAGTGCCATACGTGTGAGGAAAGGGGACAGGGAAAGGTCGAATGAGTGCAAAGTTGGGATTTCACGAAAGGAGGCCGAACCGAGCTGCCAGAGGGGCAAAGTGGCATGGAGCCTCTACCTCCGCATTAGCAAACATGGCAAGGAGCCAAAACGGCACGTTGGCCAACGTGCCACATTTTCCTGCATCCGGCTTCAAGTATTTATAGGCCTCACCCTTAAACTTTATGTCATTTTCCAAATATCTCACGATCAGACAGAGGAAGGACAAAGGTTTTATATAATTTTCTTCCGATTACTCCATCAAACGCTGTCCAAATCAAAATTAACTTCGGGTATTGAATTATAGGGCTGCAAGGAGCATTTCTATGAAGTTAGTTTTGCGAAATTCGCCCGGCGAATCGTCGTCCCGCCGAGCCAAAGTGGTTGGAATTGCTCCAAACTAGTGTCAACACAATCCCAGGCTTAAAGTAAGTATTTCTCCCTTCTAGATTCCCGAGAAATTATGAGTTTTCAATAATTTGAAAAATAGTTAGTATATATACATATAAGTTATTGTTTTCTTCCAATATAGTAATGAAATTAGCCCTATTCTTCTGGTAATGTGATTACAGTTGGGAAGAACAGCTGAATACCAGCCAAACCTCGCCAGTTAATCGGTAAATAGAAAACGAGGTATGTTAAGGAATTCCCTTTCGGCAAGTTAGTTTCTT
>JACEIK010001168.1:269690-286387 GCA_018107945.1 Datura stramonium
GTGCACCACATACTATAGGCAGGAGGCTGCAAGGCATGATAGGATGGTTACTCTTTCTTCTTATTCAGTTGTGCTATAGAGCGGTACAGTATAGGGTTGATTCCCTAAGCTCATTATACTCTTTTGTTTACAGAGAAATGTCGAACCGGCGGCATCCTACAACAGGCAGGAGATTAGATGTAGCAGCAGGAGAGGACACTAGCAGGATGCCTCATCCTCGGGCAGAATTGGCCCGAACGGAGGACGATCCGGAGGCATCATCTCGACCTTTCCAGTAGTCTCCATTACATAAGGAGCCGCTTGCGACGGCCGGTGTGACGACACCACCACTGGCAACTTCTATACCCGTACCATTCGACCAGGAGGTTAGGAGCGCGGTGGTTATGCTAGCACGGATGATGGTTGCTTAGTGCCAGTCAACGCCACCTACAAATGCATAATATTTATGAGGGCCTGGTAGTTTGAGGGTCCGAGAGTTCCTAGCACTAAGTCCCCCGCAATTCACAAGGACAGATCGGACAGAGGACCCTCAAGACTTCTTAGACCAGATGCAGAGGATTTTCAAGGTGATGCATGCTACACCCAAAGAGTCAGTTGAGTTGGCGGTATTCCAGTTATGGGACATCGCTGTATTATGGTATGAGAGTTAGGAGAGGTTCCGAGGGAGAGATGTTTCCCCTTCGACCCGGTCCAACTTTTCAGGGGCTTTTCTTGATCATTATCTACCGCAGGAGATTCGACAGGCCCGGGTTGATCAATTCCTACACCTGGAGCAGGGATCGATGAGTGTTTGAGAATATGCCATGCAGTTTGATTCCTTGGCCTGATATGCGCCAGCCTTTGTGGATACAATGACATCCAGGGTACACCGTTTTATTATGGAGCTGAACCCAGAATATGTTGAGACTTGCATCATAGCCACACTGCGAGAGGATATGGATATTTCCCGTGTACAGACTTTTGCTCAGAATATTGAGGGTATCAGACAGCGGTAACAGGAGATTAGGAGGACAAGTCAGGAGCAACGCCACAGGGATAGGCCGAGTTTAAAGGAGGAGTCCCAAGGAGGACCTAGGCCACGGTTATCAGATAGGCCGCCTAGACCCCCGCCTCCACCACAGCGGCAGAGGAGCAGGTCTAGTCACCGAGGGCAGCTAGAGCCCGACGAAGGTTTGCAAGCAGTAGGTTCACAGTAGCAGAGTAGAGCGGAGAAGAGTGGGTTTACAATACCACTTGGCCCTATTTGCAGCCGACGCCACTCTGGAGCATGAAGATATGGCTCCACAAGATGTTATATTTGTGGACAGAAGGGTCATCAGATGAGGAGTTGTCCAGCTAGGGGTCAGGGTGACCGGGATCGACAGGATCACGAGCGCCAGCATCCCCAGCAGGGCGTAGGCCCTCAGTTTCAGTAGGTAGAGGCCAAGGCAGATCAGGGGCCTCCAGTTCAGGTGCGAGCCCAGACCGTACTTATGCATTACCGGGGCGACAGTACTCAGAGTAATCACCAGATGTCGTGACAGGTAAGCTGAATATTTTCTCTTATCCTGCTTATGTGTTGATAGATTCGGGATCCACCTTGTCCTATGTTACACCGCTAGTGGCTCGGATGTTTAGCATTATGCCGGAATTGCTTCGGCAACCTTTCTCAGTGTCTACGCCCGTTGGTGACTCTATCATAGCCAGAAGGGTCTATCGGGGGTGTACAGTAGAGGTTGCCAGTCGTCAGACTACAACAAATTTGATAGAACTAGAAATTGTTGATTTTGATGCTATTATGGGTATGGATTGGCTAGCTCCATGTTGTGCCAATGTCGAATGTTGGACCAAGACTGTCCGATTCCACTTTCCAAGAGAGGCAGTACAGGAGTGGAAAGGTAGTACATCCACGCCAAAAGGTAGGTTTATTTCCTATCCTTTGGTGAGAAAATTGATAGCAAAAGGATGTATTTATCATATTGTCAGAGTTCAAGATGTTCGGGCAGAGCCTCCAACCCTTCAGTCTATTCCAGTGGTTAATGAATTTCCTGATGTATTCCTAGATGAGCTTCCTGGTATTCCCTCATAAAGGGAAATTGATTTTGCAATTGATCTCTTACTAGGCACTCAGCCTATATCTATTCCCCCTTATCAGATGGCTCCTGCTTTACTCAGAGAATTAAAGGAACAATTGAAGGATTTTCTAGATAAGGGCTTTATCAGGCCGAGTACCTCACCATGGGGTGCACCAGTTTTGTTTGTGAGGAAGAAGGACGACTCCCGCCGTATGTTTATAGACTATCGGCAACTGAATAAAGTCACCATCAAGAATAAGTACCCTCTTCCCAGAATAGACGATTTGTTTTATGAGCTACAAGGAGCGAGGTATTTCTTAAAGATTGACTTAAGATCAGGATATCATCAAGTTCGGGCTCGTGAATGAGATATTCCAAAGAATTCCTTCAGGACCAGATATGGCCACTTTGAATTTCTAGTCATGTCCTTCAGACTGACAAATGCCCCAACAGTGTTTATGGACCTGATGAACAATATTTTCAGACCATACCTGGACTTGTTCGTGATAGTATTTATTGATGATATTCTGGTGTATTCCCGTTCAGAGGCAGACCGCCAGGATCATCTATGGACAGTTCTCCAGATTCTCAAAGATCACTAGCTATATGCAAAATTTTCTAAATGTGAATTTTGGCTGAATTTAGTAGCCTTTTTGGGCCATATCATGTCAGATGCTGGTATACCGGTAGATACGCAGAAGATAGAGGTAGTGAAAACATGGCCTAGACCTACCACTCTGAAGGAGACACGCAGTTTCTTAGGGTTAACTAGGTATTACAGGAGTTTTGTGGAAGGATTTTCCACTTTAGCAGCACCTTTAACCAAATTGACGCAGAAGGCAGTCCATTGGACTGAGGCATGTGACCAGAGCTTTCAGGAACTGAAAGACAGATTGACATCAGCACCAGTGCTAGTATTGCCAGAAGGAACAGAGGGTTATGCAGTCTATTGTGACGCTTCGGGTGTTGGGCTAGGATGTGTTTTGATACAACATGATAAGGTGATTGCCTATGCTTCCAGGCAGCTAAGGAAGCATGAGAAGTACTACCCTACCCATGACCTGGAGTTAACCGCGGTGATTCATGCCTTGAAAATATGGAGACATTACATGTATGGCGTCCATGTAGATATCGTCACTGAACACAAAAGTTTGCAGTACATCTTCACCCAGAAAGAGTTAAATTTGCGGCAGTGTCGTTGGTTGGATTTGTTAAAGGATTATGATGTCAATATTTTATATCACCCACGAAGGGCCAATGTTGTAGCAGATGCCCTTAGCCATAAGTCCATGGGAAGCTTGGTATATTTACAGCCCGAGCAGTAGGAATTGGTCCGAGAATTGCATCAGCTAGCCAATTTAGTCGTTCGTATAGTAGAATCAGGAGACAATAGAGAGGTAATCTAGAATACCGCAGTGTCATCATTGGTTGTGGAAGTGAAAGAACAGCAGTATGAAGATCCTAGCCTAGTTCATCTCAGAAATGGGGTCCAGCGAGGGGAAGTGACAGATTTCCAAGTAACCGAGGGTGGAGTTTTGAGATATAAGGATCGCCTCTATGTTCCAAACGTTGCAGGGCTTCGCCAGCAAATTATGGGCGAGGTACACTATTCCCGTTACTCTCTCCATACAAGTTCTACAAATATGTACCATGATGTAAAAGAGATTTACTGGTGGCCGGGAATGAAAAAGGGAATAGCAGAATTCATAGCTCAGTGTCCCAATTGCCAACAGGTGAAAGTTGAACATCAGAAACTAGGTGGACTGGCACAGGATATAGCCCTGCCTTTATGTAAATGGGAGGCAGTTAATATGGATTGTGTAGGAGATTTACCTCGTACCAGGTGTAAATATGATTCGATCTTAGTAATTTTTGACATTTTGACAAAATCAGCTCAATTTCTGCCAGTAAGGGCTACCTTTTCAGCCGAAGATTATGCTGAGCTGTATATTAAAAAAATAGTCAGATTGCATGGTGTTCCATTGTCAACTATCTCCGATAGAGGGGCGCAGTTTACCGCTAAGTTTTGGCAATCTTTTCTGAGGGGCCTGGGGATGCAGGTTAACCTGAGCACAACCTTCCATCCTCAAACAGACGGGTAGGCAGAACGTACCATCCAAACGCTCGAGGATATGTTACGAGCATGTGTGCTAGATTTTAGAGGCAGCTGGGATGAACATCTACCGCTTATTGAATTTGCCTATAATAACAGTTATCACTCAGCAATTCGGATGGCGCCTTATGAAGCGTTTTACGAGCGGAAGTGCAGATCTCCAGCTAGGTGGTTTGAGGTAGGAGAGTCAGCATTAATTGGGCCATATATTATTCATCAGTCAGAAGAGAAAGTAAACCTTATCAGGGAACGTTTGCTGGCTGCTCAGAGCCGCCAGAAATCTTATGTTGATATGCCGCGAAGACACTTAGAATTTAATATGGGTGACTGAGTATTCCTGAAAATTTCACCGATGAATGGTGTGATGAGATTTGGCAAGAAAGGAAAGCTTAGCCCAAGATTTATTGGGCCTTATCAGATTCGCCGAAGAATAGGTCAGGTGGCTTATGAATTGTATTTACCTTCAGAATTAGAATCCGTTCACTCGGTTTTTCACGTATAAATACTGAGGAAGTGTATAGGAGATCCCTCCCTGATTTTTCCAGTCCAAGATGTCCAA
The DNA here is from genome assembly GCA_018107945.1 of Datura stramonium. Lineage (NCBI taxonomy): Eukaryota > Viridiplantae > Streptophyta > Magnoliopsida > Solanales > Solanaceae > Datura > Datura stramonium. The sequence continues at coordinate 274,417 of JACEIK010001168.1, forward strand.
GTCACGGAGGAGTTAGCTTATGAAGAAGCTCCAGTAGCCATACTAGATCGGCAGATCCGCAGATTAAGAACTAAAGATGTTGCTTCTGTTAAAGTATTATGGCGAAATAAGAACTGAGAGGAGATGACTTGGGAGGCAGAAGACGATATGAAAGCCAAATATCCTCAGTTATTTCAGACATAATCAGATTGGAGGTATGTCGTTATTGTTGTTCCATAAATTGCTTTATATATATGTATATGTGGAGTAGTTGACTTCAGTCTATTGTGAAATGAATGCCATAGTATTGTGTGGAGTACCTGTATTGGATTTTTCTACATTTCAGGGTTTTTGGACAGTCCATATTACAGGGGAGACTCTACCAAAATTTTTCCAGAATAAGTAATTGCAAGTTAAAGTTCTTGCAAACAGAAGCTAAAATTCGAGGACGAAAGTTCTTAAGGGGGATGGATGTTACACCCCGTAAGTTTCTAGCATTTGGTTGGCCTATTCGCATTTTGGTTAAGAGTTTTTGAGTGTCATACATGCGAGGAAAGGATCTGGGGAAAGGCCGAACGAGTGCCAAGTTGGAATTTCGCAAAAGGAGGCCGAACCGAGCTGCTAGAGGGGCAAAGTTGCACGGAGCCTCTACCTCTGCATTAGCCAACGTGGCACGGAGCCAAAATGGCGAGTTGGCCAATGTTCCACATTGCCTTGCATCCGACTTCAAGTATATATAGGCCTCACCCTTAAACTTTATGTCATTTTCCAAATATCTCACGATCAGAACAAAGGAAGGATGAAGGGTTTATATAATTTTCTTCCGATTACGCCGTCAAACGCTGTCCAAATCCATATTAACTTCGGGTATCGAAGTATAAGGCTGCAGGGAGCATTTCTATGGAGTTAGTTTTGCAAAATTCGCCCGGCAAATCGTCGTCCCGCCGAGCCAAAATGGTTGGAATTGCTCCAAACTAGTGTCAATACAATCCCAGGATTAAAGTAAGTATTTCTCCCTTCTAGATTCCCAAAAAATTACGAGTTTCCGATCATCTTTCGATAAGTTGAAGAATAGTCAGTATATATACATATAAGTTATTTTTTTCTTCCAATATAGTAATGAAGTTAGCCCTATTCTTCCATTAATGTGATTACAGTTTGGAAGAACAACTGAATACCAGCCAAACCTTGCCAGTTAATCGATAAATAGCGAACGAGGTATGTTAAGGCATTCCCTTTCGGCAAGTTAGTTTCTTTAGTATAGTAATCCAATATGAATCCCAGTAAAGTATTTCAGGAATATTATATCATGTTCAGTATGTTATTATGTATAGTTGTTGTTATCAGTTGAGACCTGTATTTGTATTGTTTTGGACTGGATTACCTGTATAGCTTTCGTGACTGCCCCAGGGTTAACAGTTGTGTCGACTCGTTCGCTAGAGGGAGAGGATACGTCGCTCCACGGAGTGGCATATCATCCGCAAGGGACGAAGATGGGGAGCCAGCTCCTCATAATTTGTCGTGGTTGACCTATACACACCCTCGCCAAGCGCTTGCACCCCGAGTGTAAATTTTTGGAGTCCTCCGGACTCAGGCAAAGCTATAGTCAGGGGCCCATCGGGCCCAGTTGCATACCCAGGGGACCAGCAAGATGCTCATAGCTAGTAGGTAATGTGGTATGACCTTGATAGGGGTATATAGATTGAGATGTACTCACTCGGGATAATGGGGGCCCAAGTGGGTTTTTCTATGCTGATTGCACCTTTCGTCTTATGGGGCCAGGTAAGGTTTATGTACATTACTTTAGTTACTGATAGTTAGACGGTAAGGCACCTCGTTGTCAGGTATGACTCCTACTCTTCTCATTATTGTTATACCTAGCTTTGATTCCATTATTTCAGTCGGTTTCAGTCCATTCTCCTTACTTCAGATATTGTCAGTTCTATTTCTTACTTTCAGTCTTTTACAGTTATTGCTTTACATACTCAGTACCTGTGGTACTGATGTCCTCCTTTGGGGCGCTGCATTACTTGCCTGCAGGTACACTTAGATAAGGAGCGGATCCCTCATAGTTCCAGTCAGCGGTACAGAGCCTTCAGCTCCTATCTTCCGGAGCTTGAGTGATAGAGGTTTACTTCCTTTTGTTGTACAATATGGGTAGGCCGGGGCCCTGTCCCGACCATCTTATTACTCCTAGAGGCTTGCAGATTGTATTATTCCCTGTGGTTAGTTGATAATTGCCGTGTGGGTCCTTATTTAGCTGTTGATTGATGACCTTGTCGGTCATAGTTAAGTTTAGCACCTGTTTTCGTTTTTCAACTATAGCTAGATATCATGGTGGCCTTGTCGGCCCGCATAGGACTCCCTATATTCATTTGTATCTGGTTAGCTGTTTACTTTCACAGGTGGCTATAGGCCTTGTCGGTCGGGGGTTGTATTTACAGTCGCTATATAGCCCATTGTTTTCTTGATTCCAAAGTTAGAGCCATCCCTGCACCAGAGGTGCTTAGGCTCAGTTAGCTCAGTAGTTCAGATCCTAGTAAGGGCACTAGGTTCCAGTCATGCCTCCCAAGTCGTGGCGTGATAGTTATCCATCCTTCTTTCGGACAAAGAGAATCGTTTCACCCTATGGAGACTTGCTCAGTCTAATGAAACCCTTATCCAACAAGTCCTTCAACTGTTCTTTTAACTCTTTTAGCTCCGCTGGAGCCATCCTGTAAGGAGGAATGGAGATAGGCTGTGTATCGGGCAATAGATCGATACAAAAATCAATTTCCCTCTCTAGAGGAACACCTAGAAAATCATCGGGGAAAACCTCCGGATACTCACACACCACTGGGACTGACTGAATAGTCGGGGTCTCGGACTCTACATCCTTAACCCTAACTAGGTGGTATATACAACCCTTAGAGATCATTTTCATGGCCTTAAGGTATGAAAAAAACCGACCGGTTAGTACAGCGAAATTACCCTTCCATTCCAAAACTGACTCACTCGAAAATTGGAATTCCAGCGCATGAGTCCTACAATTAATTGAAGCATAACATGCAAAAAACCAATCAATACCCAAGATGATATCAAAGTCCGTCATGGCCATCTCTACTAAGTCTGCGGAGGTAACCTTATGCGACACTATGATGGGACACCCTCTATATACCCACCTAGCTTCCACTGATTCATCGACTGGAATAGATACGGAGAACAGTTCTGATAGAATTTCAGGACTAACTCCAAAACTACTAGTAATATAAGAGGTCACAAAAGACAAAGTAGCTCCTAGATCTAACAAAGCATAAGCATCAGTATGAAAGACTTGCAACATACCCATGACCACATCTAGCGAAGCCTCTTGCTCGTGGCGAGGCACTAGCACATAAAACCTATTTTGGCGGTGACCACCTGCTAAACTAGTGAAGGCACCCTGCTGAGGGGGTCGTGCTGCTGTTGCGGTAGAACTGGTTGTAGGGCAATCTCTGTCCTGTGTCCGAGTTTTTCCGCGCCGACCAGGCACCTCCTGGGATGATTCTTGTCGCACTTCACATAAACTGGAAAAGTGTGCTCCACCTACATGCTACCATGATCCCTAGAGCATGTAGCCCTGCTCCTCTAGTATCCCCTGAACTTGGATGGCGTGATGGCCGATGATGGAGTTGGAGCAATGGACCTGTGTTGGGACTGCTGACGTGGTCCACCCCCTAACCTGGCCAGAGAAACCCCGTAGTTGTCAGTCCTGGCCCTCTTGGCCTCTCTCTGCCTCCTGTAGACCGACTCCATCTGCTGCGCATTCAATACAATACGGGGAAATTAAATGTCCCGATGAAGAATGGAGATCCGGCAATCCTTGTCCAAGTAATCTTCTACTCAATGCACAAAACGGCTCACCCGAGAACACTGATCCACCACCAACTGTAGAGCATATTTCGATAATCGGGTGAATTCCAAGCATACTTCTAGACGGACATGTTACCCTACTTAAGATTCACAAACTCTATCGCCTTGAGCTCCCTCATCTCCCGAAGGAAGAATCGATCCATGAATGCAGTGTGAAACACATCCCAACCTATCGGGCCTGCACCCGCCGCCCTGGCATCTCTCAATTGCTTAAACCATATATGTGCTACCCCCTTTAGCTGGTAGGAGGTCAATTCAATGCATTCCCCATTGTTCACCCTCATAACCTTGGTGATCTTCAGAATCTCCTCTATAAAATCGTGTGGATCCTTATCCAACCTTGACCTCGTGAACTCCGAAGGGCTCATCCTCAAGAAGTCCCTCACTAGTTGCCGTTGCATTCCCATTCTGAGGGAGATGCGCCACTTTTTGATTCTGGACCTGGGCAGTCATGGCCTGTGCCAGCATCTAAATCACTATCCAAAAATCAGTGTGGGTAGGTGGATTTGGTACGTGCTCCTCATGAATGGATGGAGCTGGCTGATACTCACCATCATGGGCACCCTCAAGATAATTTCCATTTCCATTTCTTCTAGAATTTACTTGACGTCGAGGCATGATTCTGAAAACGCGAATAGCACGAATTAGAGGAGTAAAGGACGTTCATCGCATGACATAGATCATGGAAGAAGGGAACATTTCCTAAACGTCTAGCAGCCTATTCGTCATAAGTGTGGCGTGCTTCACACCCATGAAAAAGACTCTACTTAACGCGGCATTTAGACTCCCTAGGACACTTCAAAACCTATGGATCTGATACCAATTTTGTCACGACCCAAACTTACACCTATATCATAGACACGGGACAAGGAGTCCCAAGAGAACCCAAGTCAACCCATGGCATGAGCATACATCTAATTCAATCATGTGAGCAGAAGACTTAACATAAAGAACGTAATCATAGCATAGCATAAGCGAAAATTAGTACAAGACTTACACAATATGGCGGAATACAACTTGTAGTCTGATAAGCCTCTAAACATGAAAGACAAATTGATGGGACAACACCCCCACTAATCCAACATCCAAAAACTGAAAGAACAACATAGAGTGTGAACATACAGCCCTCGAAACATGAGGACTCACCAAGACCGCTGACAGCGAATCTGAGACTATCTACGGGTGAGGATGAGCCTGAGAACTGGGACTTGTAACATGAGACGATACAACATAGAGTGTATGCGGTCAGTATGTGGAATGAACTGAGTATGCAAGATAAATAAAGCAAACATTTAAAAACATATAAACGATCATAAGAGTAGGACAGCATACTCGTATCATAAATCATTATATCATATCATATGGTTCAAGGTTTTCAAAACATTCAGAACATGACATAATAATAATCATGAAAGAAGCGATTTACTAAACATGACTAAAGAAAACATACATAATCATAACATGCATAAATCATGAGGAACAGTAAGAGATTCTCTTAACCGACATACCCCATATGAGAGCACACATGAAGCCCGACTTTTAACCCTAGTCGGGAGGGTGTTCGTACCTTGCCAAGGTTAGAACCATGAAAGTGTGATATCACCATGAAAAGGGCCATTTGGGCCAGGGACTAACATGAAAGGTTCCTGACATACCTACGGCGGCACGAAGTTCATGAGATCCGGGGCTTAACCTGAGCCCCGAACCTACTCGGTGTTCGATAGTACTCCCAAAGCATATATAGTGCTCATAATAATACATGCATGAGTTCACGGGCTAGTTAAATCATGATAATAATAAAGATTCATGAACATATGTGAACTATCCATGAAATGAGGCCCGTGAGTTAGCCAAAAACACAATTCATGAATAGTAAGATCCATACATACTTGTAGATCATGTACAAAGCTTGAATTTCATAAAATCATAATGGGTAGTAAAATAAATTCATAATTGAAAATATAATTCATGTTGGGCTCGTAAAGAACATCTAGGGGAAAATATCTAATGATTCGATTCATCATGGGACATGCGTAATTAAGCTTAATTGCTTAGGAAATCAAGATAAAAAATTTTATAATAAGTTTAAAACTCAAAAGATGATCTAAATCCATAGATTATGATAATATTTCAAAATCACAAAACCCGCCATTTAAATCATTAGAATTTATATAATCAAATACAAAACCCCATGAGTTTTAGATGAATTGTAAGTAAAATCATCAAGTAGGAGTATGGGTGTGGAAGAATTCACCCATTGATGACCTTACATACCCGAAAACACTTGATTCTTAATCTCCCTTGAAAGCCCAAGATGGAATTTAGAGAAATTGGGGAATAACACCTTGAATCACCTTCTAGACTCCTCTCTATACTTTTGCATGCACGAATGAGGATTAACATGGACTAATCCCCCTTAAAAGACCCTATTCAAACCATAAAATGACATAGTTTAGGCCGTAGAAATTTTAGAATTACGAAAACACCCTTACTAAAACGCATAAATTTTTTGTTGCTAGTCCCCACGAGGGACCTCACGAGTCGTTGCCAGGGGGCACGAATTGTGGCCTGGATCCGTGATGTCTACTACCCAAACAATCTCAGGGGACCCCACGAATCTTGGTGGATGACCAAAAGTCGTGGTCACCACCCGTGGTCCCTGTTGCCTCAAGCGATCCATCCTTGCCACGGGACCTCACGAGTCGTCAAGTCTGACCACAACTCGTGGTCACCCCTTGGCCTCCCCAAAACTCTGCCAAGCCCAGCCTTACCACGAGTCACTTCACGACTCGTGGTCCCACCTAACGAGTAACTTCACGAACTGTCTTGTGACCTGGTGTAAATTTTCAGTTTTTCTTTGTTTTGTCTCTCGGATCTGATCCTTGAGTTCCCGGGGTATAACAATATCTCCCCCTTGGGAACATTTGTCCTCGAATGTTAGAAACATGCAGAAAACTCAGACACCAGCTATCACCATATACAAATACTAATGCTTTAAGCCGAAAACTGATGGAATGACTACCTCCGAAAAGAACTACATAGCTGAATTTGATTCAGACACCACATACATATACCATATCATAAAAAAAACTTTTATGCATGAAATGAACATGAAAATTGATTAGAGAATTAGGTCAAAATTGATACCTCAAACTGAAACTGAGCCGGTAGAGAAAAGGTGTGGGTATCTAGCCATCATATCCGCTTCGGCTTCCCACGTAGCTCCTTCAGCATGCTGATTTCTCCATAATACTTTTATTGACGCTACTCCCTTGTTCCTTAGCTTACGGACTTGACAATCTAAGATTTTCACCCGAAGTTCTTCATAGCTGAGGCTATCCTATACACCAACGCTGTCCATCGGGACTACTAAAGCTTGATCACCCAAACACTTTTTCAAAAGTGACACATGAAACACAGGATGAACTGAAGATAACTCTGAGGGTAGTTCCAACTCATACGCCACCTTACCAACTCTCCTCACAACCCGGAAGGGGCCAACATAGTGCGGACTAAGTTTCCCTTTCTTTCCGAACCGTATGACTCCCTTCATGGGAGATACCTTGAGAAATACTCAATCGTCCACATCAAACTCAAAATCTCTCCTCTTTACATCGGCATATGATTTTTGATGACCCTGAGTGGTTTTCAACCAGTCCCTTATCAAGTTAACCTTCACCATCGCCTTGTGAACTGAATCTAGCCCTATCATAGCTGCCTCACCAACCTCATACCATCCAATGGGAGATCTACTCCTCCGCCTATAGAGAGCATCGAACGGTGCCATCTGGATACTAGAGTGATAACTGTTATTATAAGAAAACTCAATCAAGGGCAAATGATCATCCCAACTACCTTTAAAATCCATATCACATGCCCTCAACATGTCCTCAAGAGTCTGGATTGTTCATTCCGCCTAGCCATCCGTCTGCAGATGAAATGTTGTGATGAGCTTAACCAGAGTCCCAAACCTCTTTTGGAAAGACCGCCAAAACTGAGAAGTAAATTGAGTACCTCGGTCCGAAATAATAGACAAGGGCACTCCATGAAGTCGAACAAACACCCGAATATACAATTTGACCTAATCATCCGTTGAATCCTTAGTCTTGACCGGTAGAAAGTGTGCAGCCTTTGTTAACCTTTCTACCACCGCCCAAATGGAATCATAGTCTCAGCGAGTACAAGGTAGGCCTATAATGAAATCCATATTAATCTCTTCCCACTTCCAAGTGGGAATGTTAATATCCTGAAGTTCATCTCTCGGCCTTTGATGCTCGACTTTCACTTACTAATAGTTTGGACATTTGACTACGAACTCTATAATATCCTTCTTCATACCATCCCACCAATAGATTTCTCGCAAGTCCCGATACATCTTTGTGGATCCCAGATAGACAGAATATCTGGTACCATGTGCTTCATGCAATATCCGAACTCTCAATTCATCAACATATGGGACATATAATCGACCCTGGTATCATAATACACCATCTCTCCCTTGGGAGAAAACCTCCACCTTTTGCCTCCGAACCGCTTCTTTTAGCTTCCTCAAAATCATACCCTCATCTTGCTTAGATTTGACATCAACCACCAAGGACGATTTTGACCCATTTTGCATAACAACGCTGCCATCGGTCGAGTCGATCAATCTAACTCCCAATCTTGTTAGTCGGTGGACATCCTTTACCAACTCCTTCTTTCTCTCATCCACGTGGGACACATTCTCCATAGAGAGCCTACTAAGTGCATCCGCCACCACATTAACCTTGCCCCGCTGGTAAAGAACACTCATATCGTAGTCCTTTAATAACTCCAACCACCTCCTTTTGCCAAAGATTGAGATCTTTCTGCATGAAAACAGATTTCAAGCTTTTGTGATCCATGAATACATCCACGTGGACCCCATAGAAGTAATGCTGCCATATCTTCAATGCAAACACCACCGCGGCCAACTCAAGATCATGGGTCGGGTAATTCTTTTTGTTAACTTTAAGCTGTCGAGAGGAATATGCTATTACTTTCCCATGCTGCATCAACACACATCCCAGTCCGACTCTCGAAGAATCAAACTATACAACAAAGCCATCCGTACCCTCGATAAAGTTAACATTGGTGCTGAAGTTAGTTGGGTCTTCAATTCCTAGAAGCTTTCCTCCCAAGCCTCCGACCGTTGGAACTTTACCTTCTTCTAAGTCAACTTGGTCAAAGGTTCTACAATAGATGAGAAACCCTTAAAAAATCTCCGGTAGTAACCTTCTAGGACTAAGAAACTCTGAATTTCTGACGGATTCTTCGGTCTGGGACAATTCTTTACCGCTTTGATTTTCTAGGTATCTACCTTAATGACCTCACCTGAAATGACATGGCCTAGAAATGCCATCGAGTCCAACCAAAACTCACATTTGCTGAACTTTGCATATAACTAACCATCCTTAAGAACCTGAAGCACTATACGCAAGTGAGCGGCATGCTCCTACTCGCTCCGAAAGTATAAAAGAATATTATCGATGAACACGATTATGAACATGTCCAGATACATCTTGAACACCCTGTTTATCAGGTCCATAAAAGTTGTAGGACCATTGGTTAATCCAAATGACATAACTACAAACTCATAATTTCTATACCGGATTCTGAAGGCTGTCTTTGGGATATCACACTCCCGAACTATGAGCTGATGGTATCCGGATCTGAGATCTATCTCCGAGAATCACCTGGTACCCTGGAGATGGTCAAATAAATCACCAATCCTGGGAAAGGGGTACCTCTACTTAACAGTGATATTATTTAACCGACGATAATTAATACACATCCTAAGTGATCCATCCTTCTTTCGAACAAAGAGAACCGGTGCACCCCATGGTTACTTGCTCGGTCTAATGAAACCCTTATCCAACAAGTCCTTCAACTGTTCTTTTAACTCTTTCAGCTCGGCTTGAGCCATCCTGTAAGGAGGAATGGAGATAGGCTGCGTATCGAGCAATAGATCGATACCGAAATAAATTTCCCTCTCTGGAGGAACACCAGGCAAATCATTGGGGAAAACCTCCGGATACTCACACACCACTTGGACCTACTAAATAGTCGGGGTCTCGAACTCTATATCCTTATCCCTAACTAGGTGGTATATACAACCCTTAGAGATCATTTTCCTGGCCTTAAGGTATGAAATAAACCGACCGAATGGTACAGTGGAATTACCCTTCCATTCCAGAACTGACTCACCCGAAAATCGGAATTCCAGTGCACGGGTCCTACAAGTAATCGAAGCATAACATGAAAACAACCAATTCATACCCAAGATGATATAAAAGTCCATCATGGACAACTCGACTAATTCTGCAGAGGAAACCTTATGCAACACTGTGATGGGACACCCTCTATATACCCGCCTAGCTACCACTGATTCACCAACTAGAGTAGATACAGAGAACGGTTTTAATAGAATTTCAGGACTAACTCCAAAACTACTAGCAATATAAGGGGTCACAAAAGACAAAGTAGCTTCTGGATCTAACAAAGCATAACCATAAGTATGGAAGACTTGCAGCATACCCGTGACCATTTCTGGTGAAGCCTCTTGCTCCTGGTGAGGCACCAGGGCATAAAACCTATTTTGGCGCTGACCACCTACTGAACTACTGGAGGCACCCTGCTGAGGGGGTCATGCTGTTGGAGCGGTAGAACTGGTTGTAGGGCAATTTCTGATCATGTGTTCAGGTTTGCCACACCCTAAACAAGCATCCGCACTAACCAGGCACCTCCCGGAATGATCCTTGCCGCCCTTCACAGAAAATGGTATAGTGTGCTCCACCTGGATACTACCATGATCCCTCGAGCCTGTATCCCTGCTCCTCTGGTAACCCCTGAACCTAGATGGTGTGCTGGCCGATGATGAAGATAGTGCAATGGACCTGTGTTGGGCCTGCTGACGTGGTCCACCCCCTGACCTAGCTTGAGAAACCCCATAGTTTTTGGTTCTGGCCCTCTTTGCCTCTCTCTTCCTCCTGTAGACCGACTCCATCTACTGCGCATGCAATACAATATAGGGAAAGTCAATTTCCCGGCAAAGCATGGCGATTCAGCTATCCATGTCCATGTAATCTCCTACTCCATGCATAAAACGGCTCACCCGAGCTTGCTGATGCACCACCAAATCTGGAGCATATTTCGATAATCGGGTGAATTCCAATGCATACTCCTGGACAGACATGTTACCCTACTTCAGATTCACAAACTCGGTCGCCTTAATCTCCCTCATCTCTCGAAGGATGAATTGATACGTGAACACAGTGTGAAACTCATCCCAATATATCGAGACTGCACCCGCCGCCCTGGCATCTCTCCATTGCTTAAATCATATATGTGCTACCCCCTTTAGCTGGTAGGAGGTCAAGTCAATGCATTCCCCATTGTTCACCCCCATAACCTGGGTGATTGTTACACCCCCGGAATTTTTTTTGATGGTTATTTGATGGTTATATATCATATTAAGGGGATTATGGGTTGTATGTTGTCCGTAGGTGAGGGGGGAAACATGTGCAAAGGAAAAAGCGAAGAGTATGTGAAGTTTGTAAATAAGGGTCAACTTTAAATGTACATATCTCCAAATATATAATGGTTCAGAGGTCCTATAGCCTATAAAATGAAAGATATTTAAGTCTAGTTTACAGTGAAAAAAACTGCTCGTCAATCGCAGTTCGGAGTAAAAAGTTATGCTCGTTTGAAGACAGCACTGTCGGCTAGAAAAGCGCCCATGCACGCGGGCGCTAAGACAGGCAGGCAGCAGGCGCGCGCGCGCGCGTGGGCACGTCGTACGGGCGCCGCACGCGGGCACCTCCCAGCTTGCCTATATGAAGTAATTTTGAGCTAAAAAGCTCATTTCTACTCCGTTTCACCTCATTTCTTTTTCAAAATTCACAGAATTAAGAGCTCTATCTAATGGTGAAAAGATATCCCGGGTAAGAAACTTCACTCTTGTCTCTTTTGGGCTTTGAAAACAGAACCTTGGAAGGAAGTCATGACTTGTTGTTGTCTTGTGGTTGATTGTGGTATTGCTGCATTTTTAGATGATTCTAGGAAGAGGAAACAGTAGGAGTTT
>JACEIK010001168.1:295887-312463 GCA_018107945.1 Datura stramonium
TGAAGAAGTTGGAGGAAGAGAGGAACAGAGTGGAGGTTGTTTCCTCTAAAAATCAAAAGAAAAGGAGATGGTTCTCGAACGGGAACCCAGGTATGAGGATTTCCTGAAAAGGATAGTCCACGTCATGCCACGATGAAAAATTAGGCGCTGCTTGGGAGGCAAACCAAGGGTACCCTAGGTATAATTTGTTTAATTTTTGTTTGTGTTGATTTTGTTATTTTCATTGTGTTTGTGTTTTTGGTGGAAAGTTAAGCACAAATTGAAGGGAAGTCTAAGTACCCGAGAAGGAGGAAGCTACAAAGGCATGGAATAGAAGAAGTGTGGGGTCAACCACCCACCTCTGAAAACTTGAAGAAAAGCATGTTGTTATCTAGGCATAGATGCTCAGGGAGTATTTCTCATCCTTTTAATTTTAATTTGATGCTATGAGGACTAGCATGTTTTAAGTGTGGGGTGAGGAAAAATTAAAAAAAAATTGTTCTTAACGATTTTTGGTGAATGTAATGCTTGTGAGAAATTTGTGAGAAATTTGAAAAAATTTTGTGAGTCAAGCATGAATTCATCACCCGTTGGTTTTTCTTGCTATGAATTTTTGAATGATGAAAAAAATGAAAAAATAAAAAAATTAAAAAAATTTTTTTATTTTTTTTAAATCAAACTTGTACTTTTTGCTTTTTTTAAAATAAGAATGAAGTGAAATTTGAAAAATTTGTGAGTCAAGCATGAATTCATCACTGCTGGTTTTTCTTTTCGGTTCTTTCCCATTTGGGGGTTTTTGAACCGAAGAATAAAAAATTTCTTATTTTTTTTGTTTTTTTAATTTTAAATTAATAACACGTACATAAATTTTTATGTAAAATCTTTTCAATATCTTTATTTATTGGTTTTTGTTTTTGAACTTGTAGCTAATTGATGGATGGATGTTCTTGTTATGTTCTATAAATGATTGTAAGATGCAAGTATGTGCAGTGTTGAACATGCAAGTATATAACTTTGTTTGAGACACTTAGGCTCTTGAATATGACTCGATATGATTGAAGCTTAATGTTGAATTCTGCATTAGTTGAGTAAGAGTCTCATGAATGTGTCTTGAATTGAGCATGTGCCATGAGTGTGTTAGTTTTTTGAGTATTCGTGCTATTGTGGAGTGTCTAAAACTAATTGTGTGTTTATAAAACGAAATGAAGGATGTGAATTGCAAGAGATGATTTAGGCATTTCTCTCAATGAGTCAAATATTTAATCCACACTTTACCTACCTTGAATAATTAATCCTAGTGAGCCCCATTGAGCCTTAAGCCTATTCTTTGATAGCTACAACATAAGCTTAATCCTTTTTCTTTCAGTAGCCTTGAATTTGATCCAAAACACCTAAGCGCTTAAGGAAAAAATCTGAAAGAGTGAAGGAGTGAGAAGAATGAAAAAGAAGGAAAAGTAGAAGTTGTAAAAGTGAGAAAGGTCAAGGGTGCACTTTCTTGAAAATGGCTGATTATTAGTAGGGAGTAAGAAAACAAATTAATGAAAAGTACTTAAAGAACTCCTTACTAATAAGCTAAGAGTGCTTAAAGAAATGGGGGAACACAAGAGGAAAAGGAAAGCTGAAAAGAGATAAAGGTGAAGTAAGAAAAGGGAAGTTCGTAATGAGGGCGTGATGTATTAAAAGCACTTAGGGAAGATAGACACTATTATTGTCCATAATAGTACCTACCCGTCCCTTAGCTACATTACAACCTAAAAAGTCCTACTTGATCTTACATTCATACATCCTTAAATTAGGGAGTAAAACACTAAGGGCAAGCTTATGGGTCATTACATGATGCATGTGAATTCTTTGTGAGAGTAACTGTAATTCTATTCATTTACCCATACATGTTGTGATTTAAATTTTTTTTTTGCATGTGAAAATAGGTAATACTCTTGTTGTGAGGGCACATGTTGAATGAAGGATATTCATGTTGGATTTCTTGATCAGTTGATTTGCATGAGTTTGCTAAGATTGAGAGTAGATTCTTGAGGTTAGGAAGTCTTAACATAGTTGTATTTCATTTCAATGATTTAATCGTGCATGCTCTATTTTAGCTTGCTATCTTACACAATCATTATAGCCGTAGCTTGAATTATTTTTCTAAATTAGCTATGTGTGAGTCTCCATATGCATGAAATGTAAAAGGTTTGTTCGAGGACGAACAAGACTTTAAGTGTGGGGTTGTGATCTCGGGAAAAATAGCATGCCCGAGTGATGCTTTGTAACTTAATTTAGTCTTGTTTAGCTAATTAATTATATACATTTTCATGTGATTTTATATATATGTGAATATATGTACTAACAAACATGATTAATCCTCGTTTTGTAGGTTTCAATGAATTTGAGGAACTAATTTATAAGTTGGTGAAGTAGAGGAATGGAGTCAAGAGAAATTTGCAAAAGTCGGCAAGGAGCATGCCTTGGCAAGGCTGGCCGCGCCAGGCAGCGTGCCACGCTGTGCGTGTGCCGCGCCCAGCGCCGTTCCACGCCCATGCCAAGCGCGAGAGAAGACAGCATGCAGGCAGGCGTCCTGCGCGCCAGCGCCGTGCCACGCCAGGCGAGTTGCGCGCCAGCACAATGCCATCGCGCTGCATGAGCAGCGTGTCACGCCGGCCAGCGCGGAAACCCTCGGCATCTTGGCATTCTGAGGCAATTTCCAGTGTGCCTCCGCGTTACCTCTGTGTCACGGAGGCAGTGCTCCGCGATACACTCTGTGACATGGAGCCATTCCACAACAGGCTTAATTTTGCACGATTCTCGTTTACTATAAATAGGTCCCTTAGATCCTAAAATCATTTTGTCACGATTTTATTCTGGAAACCACCTAGGAGTGAAGGAGAGGTGGGAAAAATCACCTAGGGTTTGTCAAATTCCTCTTCTCTTCTACCAATTCTTGTAAGTATGTTACTTTATCAATGTTTTCTTGTAATTTTACGAACATGAACGGCTAGAACCCTTCCTCTAAGGTTGAAGCCAAGGTTATGATTGTGTTTTTATGAAATTGTGTTGGAATTAAGTTATTGATTGTTGTTTTGTCTTGCATTCTAAATTATTGGTTGTTTTATGATTGATCACCATGAAAACATACACGTTAAACTTAGGCAAATGCTTGAGAAAGCATTTACCTAGGCCAGAACAAGAGAATATAGGGAGCATGGTTGTATCTCACGATATAATTTGTGTTAGGATAGAAATATTCCTAATACCTTGCTTGGTTGATAAAACGGGATGAGTCAGGCACCGGCTTAGATTTATCACATCACCACTCGAAGAAGTAGTTGTGTAGCTAATTGAGTTGAATTATTAGAAGTATGAGAGTCTCTAATCATATCCACGTAAACCACATCCACGAAATGAATTGCCCACGAACTAGAATTAGAATCCTCGGTCACAATGTAGTAGTGAGACTAGTTTGTCGTGTTTAGAGGTTTGAAAGGCCATGAACATGCAATTCTAATTATGTGAGACGACAATTGATAGTTTCATACTTAACCATTGCAATTCGTAGTAGCACATGATTATCCGGCTTTAGCTCTATGTTGCTCGTAGAGTGAATTCAGAATATTTCGTTGACCACAATTAGACTTAATTAAACTCCCTTGAAAACATTTATAATCAACATTTTTGGTATTTAATATCACACTTGAACTTGATAGTTAGCTGAATTGGTCCAGTCCCTGTGGGTTCGACATTTTGGTTCTTCAAAAGAGCCACTATATTAGTTGCACGACCCGTACACTTGGGGGAATCGCAATAGACCTCATGAGTCGTGAGGTCTGACTATGACTCGTGGTCACCCCAGTGGCCTCCTCAAAACTGTTCCAAGCCCAGCCTGATCATGAGTCACTTCACGACTCGCGGTCCCACCTAATGAGCCACCTCACGAACCATCCCGTAACCTGGTGTGAATTTCCACTTTTTCTCCATTTTGGATCCCGGGTTTGATCCTTGAGTTCTCGAGGTATAACAACATGTCCATGAGAAAAGAAATATGACAACAAACCCTCAGACGAAAATAAAAACCCAAAAATCACAAGTACACCCCCTTTTAAAAAGTATTTTTTGCCCCTAACGCATAAAATGTAAGAACTGGTAAAGGGACATACCTGTGGCTCCATTCCCGTGTTGCATCCCGTGCAACACCTGATTTAACATCGCGGCATGATATCACTTCTTTGTCTATTCAGGCCTCATCAAGATACATTGATTTGATTCCTCTTACCTCCTTGGTGTTTCCTATATATAGATTCACTCTTTGTTCGGTCACCTTGAACCTCTTACCATCCTTGTTCTTAAGTTCCACAGTATCGCATGGGGACATGTTCACCACTCGATACGATCCTATCTATCTAGACATTAATTTCCCCTGATGCAAGTGGAGCCTCAAATAAAACAGGAGTACCAAATCACTAGCATTAAACTCTCTTTTTGCAAGCTTTCGATCATGGTAGATTTTCATTCTCTCTTTATAGATAGTTTGCACTCTCATAAGCTCAGAGGCGGAACTCATCCATCTCATTTAGCTGATTTAGCCTTAACTTGGCTGCTTCATTCTAGTCCAATTTCAACTTTTTTAGTGCCCATAGTGCCTTATGTTCCAGCTCCACCGGCATATTACATGACTTTCCATAGACAAGTTGATAGGGTGATAAGCCAATAGGGGTCTTATAAGTTGTTCGATATGCCCAAAGTGCATCATCAAGCTTCCTAGACCAGTCTTTCTAGTTGGTATTCACTATTTTTGCAAAAATCATCTTGATCTCCTTGTTGGAGACTTCCTATTGTCCACTTGATTGAGGATGGTAGGGTGTTGCCACCTTATGTTTCACATCGTATTTCTCAATAAGAGTTCTGAAAAGGAGATTACAAAAGTGTGACCCACCATAATCGATAATGGCTCTGGGCATACTGAATCTGGCAAATATGTGCTTCTACAGAAATGAAATATGACACTTTTTCCTTCATTGTTATGGAGTGCAATGGCTTCCACCCACTTTGAGACATAATCTACTACACCAAGATATACTTACACCCAATATGATCTCACAAATGGCCCCATGAAATCAATACTCTATACATTGAACAATTCTATTTCTAGAATTGGGGTCAATAGTAGCTCATGTTTACGAGTGATTTTTCCTTGTCTTTGGCATTGATCACATGCTTTGGCAAAATCATATGCATCCTGGTGGATTGTGGGTCAATAGTAACCACACTGTAGAATTTTGTGTGTAGTTCAAATACCACTGTGATAACCCCCAACTGGAGATGAGTGGCATGCTTCAGGTATACGTAGAATCTCAACCTCTTGCACACATCTACAAATTATCCCATTCGCACAAATGCGAAACAAATAAGGCTTATCCCAATAATACCTCCGAGCGTCAAATAAGAACTTCTTCCATTGTTATGAAGTTAGATCTGCTGGGATCAATCACTCATCTAGTAATTTATATAGTCGGTAAACTATGGGATCAAATCATGAGATACAACCAATACCTACTCATTTAGGAAGCCATCATCAACCACCTGATTCTCAATATCCTTTGTTTTTTTACCTCAAACTCAAATTCTTGTAACAGAAATACCCATTGGATCAACCTCGGCTTAGCATCCTTCTTAGACATTAGATACCGTAATGATGTGTGCTCCATATGGACAATCACCTTAGTTTTGAGAAAGAATGCATGAAACTTTTTGAATGCAAAGACTACTGCTAGCAGCTACTATTCGGTCATCGTGTAATTTCTTTGAGTTACTTTGAGTGTCTTACTATCATAATAGATTGAGTGAAATATTTTTTCTCTCTATTGACCCAAGACAGCACCAAGGGCCACCACGCTGGCATCAGACATTACCTTAAATGGGAGAGCCAAATCTGAAGCTATGATAATAGGAGCTAAGATGGGTCTTTCCTTTATGAATTCAAAGGCTTTTAAGCACGCTTCATCAAACACAAACTTCACCTCCTTCTCAAGTAGTTTTGCACAATGGTTGTCCAATTTTTGAGATGTCCTTGATGAACCTCTGATAGAATCCTGCTTGCCCCAAAAAGTTCTTAACACCTTTTAGAGAAATAGGTGGTGCCAATCATTCTATTACCTAATTTTCGCTTTATCTACCTCTATCCCTTGTCCTGGAATTTTATGGCCTAGTACAATCCCCTTTTTGACCATAAAATGGCATTTCTCGCAATTAAAAACCAGATTGGTTTCTTCACATCAACTCAGCACTTCACACAAATGCTCAAGGAAATCTTTGAATGAATCACCCACAATCTAGAAATCATCCACAAATAATTCAATGGTGTCCTCCACCATGTTTGAAAAAATGGACATCATACAGCGCTGGAATGTGGCCGGTGCATTACACAACCCAGAGAGCATCCTCCTAAAAGTAAAAGTCTTATAAGGACAGGTGAAAGTGGTCTTCTCTTGATCCTCTGGAGCTATTGAAATTTGATTATACCATGAGTAACCATCAAGAAAGTAGTACCATCTTCTACTTACCAACTTGTTATGCATCTGATCCATGAAGGGCATCGAAAATTGGTCCTTTTGGGTCAAATGATTTAGTTTCTGGTTGTCCATGCAAACTCACCAACCTATAATCGGCCTTGTTGGTATCACCTCATTCCACTTGTTTGAAACGACTGTGATCCCACCTTTCTTTGGGAAATATTGTATCGAGCTCACCCACTTGCTGTCAACAATGGGGTAAAATACACTAGCATCGATCCATTTTATAATCTATTTCTTCATTACCTCGTGCATCGGTGGGATCAGTCGTCTCTGGTGCTCTATGCTAGGTATACAGTTTGTCTCAAGTTGAATTTTGTGAGTGCAAATGCCTAGGGGAATATCGATGATGTCAGTGATGGTCCACCTAATTGCTTTTTTGTATCATCACAATACTGACACCAAGGTCTCCACTTGCCATTCTACAAGATCTGCTGTTATAATCACTAGTAAGGTGTTGTCGCCCCCCCCCCCCCAGAAAAGCATATTTCAAATGTGGGGTAGAGCTTTGAATTCCAAGACTGGTGGTACCTCAACTGATGGTTTTGTTGGAGGGGTCACCCTGTTCTTTTAATAAAGGTACAACTTCTTTGACTGAAAGTTGTAGGACCCCATTCAGTCCAAGGCGTTGACCATCTCCATATATACCTAAACGTCACCCCCGTAATAATTCATCAAGACTTCTACCAGTGTCTCCATACTCCTTCGTATCGGGATAGGCACGGGCGGGCTCCTATCCTCCATCAAGGTGCTCATGAGGGTTGATCTAGTGTTAAGATGTCCTTGTTGTTGCTTGAATAGAACAAAAATAAAAGAAAATGTAAACAAGAAAAGTAATGACTATAAGTTAAACACCACAGATAATCAAATCCTAAGTCGTATTCCCTAGCAACGGTGCCACTTTTGATAACACTCAAATCACACTACTATAAAAGTATGACGTGCACGTTGTCAATAAAGAGCTCCTACCAACTCCCCCTTACTTCACGAATCACTTCATGACTCTTGAAGTCTCCTCACGAGTCACTAGATGACTCATCCTATGACATGGTGCAGAATTTCTTATTTTCTCAATTTAACTCTCGGGTCTGATCTTAGGGACTTTCGAATTACATAGTCATATTTTAGTGTAGCGTGTGGTGGTATGAATTGGGGATCATATAACACCTGAGTAATAATGTGCTCGGATATATCCACATTGTGGCCTCGCACCATGACGCTCTCCATCTTGGGGTGATCTTTTAATTTTTTCCCCTCTTTCACTTTCTGCTCCATGATTGCCAAATAATTCGCGTAGAACTACTAGAAAATCTCTTAAGTGTATCGATCTGGGGCTTTAGCCATCTAGTATGTCATGATCTGAACATAATTGTGGCGCGCTTCACACCCATGGAAAAGACTCTACTCAACATGGCTTTCAGACACCCTAGGACACTTCAAACCTATTGCTCTGATACCAAGTTTGTCACGATCCGAACGTAGACCCGAATTGTAACACGGGACAAGGAGCCGTAAGAGACTCCTAGTCGACCCATGGCATGAACATACATCTAACTCAATATCAATAAAGCGGAATACTTAGCATAACGACATACAGGAAGCATAAACATAACATGACATGGAAAGCAAAACGTACTGCATACATAACAGCTGAATTCTACACATAGTCTGAAAGCCTCTAACATAGATGATGGGTTGATAGGACAATACCCCTAACTAACCTGGAAAGTCTAGAAAACTAAACTTGAAAATATAACTGACATCAAACTGGTCCTCGTAGAATGAGGAATCACCAAGAGCTGGATGCAAATCTCTGAGACAAACTAATGACGGTGCTAGGTCTGAAGATCGGAGCCTGTGTCATAAAATGATACAGCATAGAGTATGCGGTCAATATGTGAAATGTACCGAGTATGCAAGGTAAGTAAAGCGAACATTTAAAAATACATAAAAATCTCATAAGAGATCATAAGAGTGGGAAAACAAGCTCATAACATAAATATTATAACGTAACATCAGGCTCAAGGTTTTCAAATCAATCGTAATCCATTCATAAGCATACTCATAAAAGAAATTTATTAAATCATCACTTGAGCCAAAATAACATAAACATAATAATGCATAAAACATGCAGAACAACGGGAGGACTCGTCATAACCGACACCATCATGGTAGAGCCTTACATGATGCCCCAACTATCTCACTCAAGTGGACAGAGTCTTCCCTAGCTTGCCAGGAAAGGGACGTGCATTATGTGATATCACGAAAGAGGGGATCATTAGCATTGTAATGTATTAATATGAACCTATGGCGGCACGTAATTATGAGACACCGATGTAGTCCTTTGAACGCCGAGCTACTCGGTGCTAGACACTACTCCCAAATACATGCACATTATGCTCATACGTAAATCATAAATATCATTCATTGAGATTCACAGCAAAAGAAATATTTACATCATTGATCCCCATTTACATACATGATTAGCCATGAATCAAGGGCCCTTTAGTCGACCAACATCATAAATCGATAAATCATGAAATCCATATCATAAATCATAAATTATTCTATAACATGTGGGCATTGCCCAATACTTTAACATGCTTGAAAATACTCAATTCACTTGAAAACATGATTATAAACATGGGTAAGTTGAAAATATGTTTTTCATCATCAATACTTCATCATACATGAATATTCATCATAAATCTTAACTTTCATGAACTTTTCATAAATGGGCATTTTAGTTTTAAAAGCTTGAAACATGATTTTAATGGAAAATAGTGTAAAACTTGCCCATATTTTGTAATTCAATAATCATAACTCAATTAGATCATGCCCATGTAGAGAAATCAAAATTTCATGCATTGGTTAAAACCCCCATAGAAATTAAATAGGAAATTCATGATTAAGAGAGGCATTGGGCATGGGTGTGAAAGGATTCACCTATTCATAACCCTACATACCTGGGGAAGATCAAATTTCACCACTCCGTGAAAGCCCAATGGAAAATTGAAGAATGCTTTAAGAAGAACAACTTTGATCACCTCCCTAATTCCCTAACTTTGCATACATGGATATGAATGAGCTTAGGATAGGTTTTACCCTCATAAAAACTTCATTTAGAGCCTTAAACGATGTAGTTTAGGACCCTAGGACTTAGAAATAACAAGAATGCCCTTAATGAAATTTCTAAAATTTTTGCACTTGTAGTGACAATGACCGTCCTAAGGGGTCGTTCTTGGATACCACGACCCATGGTATCCATCCGTCGTCTCCACTGCCTGACTTCACGTCCTCAGGTTAGATCCCACGACTCGACAGTACGAGTCGTCCCTTCAGACAATGGTTCGTTATATCGCCCGTTGTTTCCCCCTTCACGACCTATAACAAGCCTTCCCACGAACCACACCACGACCCATTACTCATTCCAACTAGCCGTGGTTTCCTTCCGTTACATCGATTGGAGGTTTTAATACTCCTTCCCACAACTGCACACCACGACCCATTGCTCCTCACAATGGGTCATCCAATGACCCATTACTGCCCCTTAGGCTAAGGACCAGTCCCACCACGACTTCAAACAATGACTCCTAGTAACAAACAATGGGTCGTCACTTGACCTGTTACTTCCAGCTGCCACCCGGCCAGACCTCACCACAGATGCTTCCCATGGGTCGTTGGTTGAACCAACAATCCGTTAGGTGACCCGTTCTGTGGAATTTTTCCCAAATTCTACCAACTTCCATTTTTAAATCCCGAATCTAATCTTAGGTACTTTCGGGGTATTGCAGCTCCTGTAACTATATCTGAGCCGTCTGGGCTCCTGTAACTGTATCTAAACCATCTGGGATCCTATAATTATATCTGAGCCGTCTTGGCTCCTGTAACTGTATTTGAGCGGAACTATATATTGTGTCGTCAACTACAACTACACCTTGCACTGCTTGGTTTAGTAATATAGTATAGCATCCACACTCAGGAAGTTGTGGCCTCGAGGTGGTAACAAGACACCTACTAATCCTTCTAATCGGTAAACAATTGTACAGGAAGCTCCTACGTCGCCTCTGGAAACAACCGAAATTAGCTTTAAGCTTTCCACCAAGGAATACTATACTATACCCTCGTTTGGTTCCGTGATAGATAACCACAATACTAATAGGCACGGCTATTATAAGGTATTGACTGTAACAACTAAACAACAGGAGTAACTTCTCGAGAGGAATAGCCTTAACATACCTTAATCGATGATTCTTATGCACTCGAGCAATTCCAACCTGAAGTCAGTAATTTCACCAATTTGCAGCCCTCACGCTGAGAAAATGAGGCTATTTCAATAGTAAAAATCGACAAATAACAATATCTTTCAATAGAATTGACTATAACTTCATCTTCGATTACTTCATCCAAAAACTCACCAATTCTCGAGAATTTAGAAGGTAGAACTACTTACCTATTACCTGTAGCCGCTTAGGACTCAATTTAAAGTAATTTCGGCAACCTTTACTCAATGGGGCTCCGGTACACTGAGCGAGTTTTCAAGAAATAACTCCGCAAAGATGCTCCTCCTATTGCTAGAACTCGATACCCAAGATGAATTTGCCTTTGGACAGAGTTTGATGGTGTAATTTGACGAAAATTAGGTGAAATTTCCGTTTGCTCTATGTTCTTGGCCGAGTGAAATATTGAGTAATGAATTCTCATCTTCACACTTAACTATATATACACATTGAGGTGGTGGGCAGGGAGCGCGGCGCGCTAGGCAAGGGTGTGCAGCACGCAGGCCATAGCACTAAACCGGCTGGCGCGGCGCAGCGCCCAAGGCGCCTGGCTCGGCCTCCTGCTCGCTTGATGCCACGTTCGTGTATTTATCCCTAGTCTTTCTCCCGCATGCATCATACTTCCAAACACTCAACATACGCATGCACGTTTCCTTTAAACAATAGAAACTTACGGGGTGTAACATCATCCCCCCCTTAAGAACATTTGTCCTCGAATGTAATCTTTATACTGAAGGGGCTCAGCTCCTTTGACTAATTCTAGAAAAATTTTGATAGAGTCTCCTCTGTATAAGGACTATCTGAAAACCTAAAATGCAGAAAGTTCCAACATAGGCATCTCAGAGGAAGCTATAAACAACTACTCTATAACATAAAAGTGAACAACTGAGCAGTACTAATAATGTAAGTAGTAAAGTAACAACTAAACAACAATCTCATCTTAACTGCATAATCTGGGTCAAGCCTGGAATAAGTGAGGGTATCTTGACCTCATGTCAACTTCATCCTCCCAAGTAATCTCTTCTACATTTCTGTTTCTCCATAACACTTTAATGGAGGCTACATCTTTAGTCTGTAGTCTACGAACCTGCCGATCTAATATAGCAACTAGAGTCTTTTCGTAGGCTAATTCTTCAGTAACTTGAACATCCTAAACTGGAACAACCCATGATAGGTCACCTATGCACTTCCACAACATTGACACGTGGAAGACTAGATGAATAGATTTTAGCTCTGAATGTAGTTCTAACTCATATGATACTCGGCCTATCCTTCAGAAGATTCAATACGGGCCAATGAATCTAGCACTAAGCTTCCCTTTTTGCAAAATCTCATCACGTCCTTCATAGGAGAAACCTTAAGAAACACTCAATCATCCACATTAAAATCTAATTCTCTACGTCGGACATCAAATTAGGACTTCTAACGACTTTGGGCTGTCAGCAAGCGCTCTCTGATAAGTTTCACTTTTTCTTCTGACTAGTGGATTATATTAGGTCTTATCAACCCATCCTCACCTACTTCAAACTAGCTTATGGGTGACCTACAGTTCCGCCCATATAAAGCCTCATAAGGCTCCATCTGAATAGCAGAATGATAACTGTTTCTGTATCCAAATTCAATAAGAGGCAAATGCTCATCCCAATTTCCCCCAAAATATAGCACACACGAACGCAATATGTCCTTGAGCGTCTGAATGGTGTGCTCTGCCTGACTGTCTGTTTGTGGATTGAAAGTTGTACTCAAATTAACTTGTGTCCCCGAAGCTTTCTGATATGATTTCCAAAATATAGCTGTAAACTATTCCCCTCTGTCGGAAATGATAGATTCTGGGACACCATGCAGTCAGACTATCTCTTTAATATATAACTTGGCGTAATCTTCAGCTAAGAATATAGTCCGGACTGGTAGGAAGTGAGATGATTTCGTCAACCTATCAACAATAACCCAAATAGAGTCAAATTTGCGTCTTCTATGAGGTAATCCTTTCACAAAGTCCTTATTAACTTCCTTCCATTTCCACATAGGTACAACCATCTCCTGAGATAGTCCGCCAGGTTTCTGATGGTCAGCTTTTACCTACTGACAATTAGCACACTCTTCTACAAACTTGGCTACACCTTTTTTCATTCCGTGCCACCAATGTATCTCCTTTATATCATGGTACATCTTCGCCAAACCTGATGAAGAGAGTAACGAGAATAATGTACCTCTGCCATGATCTTCTGGAAGAGCCCTGCTACATCTGGAACACAAAGTGGACCTCTGAATCTCAAGACCCCGTCTTCTATTAACTCGAAAGTTGATAATTCACCCTGCTGAACCTTGTCTCTAATATCTACTATATTAGGGTCCTCATACTGCCGCTCCTTTACCTCTCAAACCAAGGATGATACTGTTGTATTTTGAATCACTACCCCATTATCCTCTGAATCTACTACCCGGACTGCTAGACTGGCTAACCGGTGCAACTCTAGAGCCATTTCTCGCTATTCTGGCCTCATATATGCTAAACATCCCAAGGATCTGCGACTAAGGGTATTGGCAACAATACTAGCCTTCCCAGGGTGATACATGTTGTTCACGTCATAGTCTTTCAGTAATTCTAACCAACGATGCTGCCATAAACTCAACTCTTTTTGTGTGAAAATGTACTGGAGACTTTTATGATCAGTAAAAATATCCACGTGCACGCCATATAAATAATGCCTCCATATTTTCAACGCATGAACCACTGCAGCTAATTCTAAATCATGGGTAGGGTAGTTCTTTTCGTGTTTCCTTATTTGCCTCGAAGCATAAGCAATCACCTTGCCATTTTGCATAAGAAGACACCCTAACCCAACACCCAAAGTGTCACAATATACAACATAGCCCTCTGAACCCCCCAATAAGACTAATACTGGTGCGGATGTCAACCTATTTTTTAGCTCCTAGAAACTCTACTCACAGGCCTCGGTCTAGTGCAATTTGGCTGCTTTTTGAGTAAATCTGGTCAATGACACTGATAGGGTAGAAAATCCTTCCACGAACCTTCTGTAATACCCAGCTAACCCCGGGAAGTTACGAACCTCTGTTGTAGTTGTAGGTATAGGCTATGTCTTAACTACCTTGATTTTCTATGAGTCAACTTGGATACCTGCATCTGAAACAATATGGCCCCAGAAAGCTATGGAAATCACAAAAATCACATTTAGAGAACATTGCATATAATTAGCAATCTTTGAGGATCTGAAGTACTGTTCGCAAGTGATTTCCGTGTTCGGCCTTTGGGCGGGAATATACCAGAATATCATCAATAAGCACTATCACAAACAGATCTAAATATGGCCTGAAGATACTGTTCATCAGATCCATGCACACTGCTGGTGCATTCGTCAACCCAAAGGACATGACTAAGAATTCAAAATGACCATATCTGATCTTGAAAGCTGTCTTTAGGATATCTTTCTCCTGAACAAGCACTTGATGATACCCGAACCTTAAATCAATTTTAGAGAAATATTTCTCCCCTTGCAGCTGGTCAAAAAAACCATCTATCCTTGGAAGAGGGTATTTATTCTTAATGGTAAATTTATTAAACTGTCGATAATCTATACACATGTGTAGGGAGCCATCTTTTTTCTCACAAACAGGACTGGCGCACCCCACAATGAAGTACTAGGCCTGATGAAACCCTTATCTAACAAGTCTTTCAACAATTCTTTCATCTCTTTCAACTCAGCGAGAGCCATGCGATACAGAGGGATGGATATAAGTTGTGTACCTTGTAGCAAGTCGATAGAAAAGTCGATCTCACGCTCTGGGGGAATACCAGGAAGCTCAACTGGGATCACATCTAGAAACTCACTAACCACTGCGATAGACTGAAGAGTCAGGGATTCTGCTTGCATATCCTGAACCCTAACAATATGGTAAATACAATCTTTTGTTATCAACCTTCTCGCCCGAAGATTGGATATGAACCTACCTTTTGGCGTAGCTACATTGACTTTCCATTTTCGCACTACCTCCCCTGGAAAGTGAAATCAGACGGTTTTGGTCCAACACTCTGCATTGGCGTAACATGGTGCTAGCCAATCCATACCCATAATTACATCAAAAGCAATCATTTTCAGCTCCACTAAATCAGCTAAGGTCTACCGACCAACAATCTCTACTGTAGAATCCCGGTAAATTCTCTTAGCAGCAATAGAGTCACCGATGGGTGTAGACACTGAGAAGGGTCGTTGGGGTAATTCTGGTGTTATACCAAACCTCTAGGCCACCAGCAGAGTAACATAAGACAAAGTGGAACTTGGATCTATTAGAACATAAACTGAGTGGGAACAAACATCCAGCATACCTGTCACAAGATCCGGTGATGATTCTTACCCTTGCCATCGCAGTAGTGCATAAGTGCGATCCTAACCGCTGCCTGAACTAGATGTCCCCGATCTACCCTGGCCTCTTCCGGCTGGAGTGGAGGGCCTGTGCCCTATAGAAGGTGCTGCAGCATGTGAACCTATTGAGGACCTATTTTGCTGGTCCCAATCACCCTTGTATCTAATAAAAAATCCCTCATCATCTGCCCCTCCTTTCCAAAGGAATAGCAGGTGGTGGAATCGTATCTACATCTCCCTGGATGTCGCCTATGACAAGTACTACAACGTAGTATAGCTGGCCTCGCCTCATCTGGACCTCGCTGCTGCTGCGAGCATGACACTCGTGAACTTTCGCCGAGACCTGACTATTAACGACGATCTGATCTGCTGCTCTACTTCTGCTGAAATGGGGACCTAGGTGTCCTACCTGATAAACGAGGCCTGGGACCACCCTGAAAGTCTATCTAAAATTCTGCGGGTATAGCCCTCTGACGCTGCTCCTTAGCTGCCCTATCAATTGCATACTAACGCTGCCTGATTTGCTCTATATTCTGAGCAAAGGCTGAATCCGTGAGATGTCCATATCCTCTCGCAGAATGGCTGTGATACACGACTCCACATATTTTGGCGAAAGTCCCATAATAAAATGGTGTACCCTAGCTGGCATAGTATCAACAAATGTTGGCGCATATTTGGCCAAGGAATCAAACCTTAAGGCATACTCTTTGACACTCATTCTTCCCTTCTCCAAATATAAAAACTGCTCTATTCTAGCCTGCCCGATCTCTCAAGGAAAATAGTGGTCTATGAAAGCTTCAGAGAAGCTAGGCCATGTAGGTGGGCATGCATCTCTACCTCGGGACCTTTCCCAACTCTCGTACCACAAAACTGCTATCTCTCACAATCAAAACACTGCTAATTCAATTGATTCTGTTGAAGAGGCATGCATAACCCTGAATATCCTCTGTAACTGGTCTATGAAGTTCTGGGGGTCCTCTCTTTGATTTGTCCCTATAAACTACGAAGGGCTCAAAGAAATGAGTGCTCGACAACAACTGGTACTACTGGCTTAGGCTGACGCTGGGCAACTATCATCTAAACTGATATGTAAACTGCGCTCCTAATATCCTGATCCAATGGCACTGGGATGGATGGGGGTGGTACCGGTATATATGTTGCCTAGGAGAGCTCCTGGTAGGGCAGTGAGTGATCACGGGCAAAAATATCATGCCCGTGATACGCTTTATAACTTAAATTAGTCGTGTTGTCTAAGTTATTTTATATATTTTTATGTGATTTTATATAAATGCGAAGATATGTGCTAACCAACATGATTAGCCTTTGTTTTGTAGGTTTTGATGACTTTTGAGGAGCTAATCCATGAGTTGGT